>BMAO01008944.1:0-69985 GCA_019973975.1 Trichonephila clavata | reverse complement strand
ACTTCTGTAAAATATTTATACTGTATATGTACTTTTTAAAAATACTTTAAAATAATTTTATACATATATACAATTGTTGTTTTGTTACATAATTTCAAATTTAAATGTGTTAGGAAAAAAATTTTCTTTGTGTATTTTGGGAATTTTTTCTACCCTCTTGATATTTAGAAGTTTTTCATTGAATTATTCCCTCGAACATTGAATTATCGAGAGTCGACTGATTTACTTTCCATCTTCTGTTTTATTGAAAATGACCTCTGTTATTTATTTCTATAACCAACAATATTTCATAAAACTTTCTCTTTAGGAATGTAAAAAAGCTTTGAGAATTTAACGCCCATTTACGTTCATATTTTTCAATAAATTGAAATCTTTTAATTATTGTCAATAATTGCTTATAATTTTTTTTATTAACATCGCTCTAGAGTGAGATAACACAAGAACTCTATGAGAGATAAATCACGCGATTTTTAATCACTCTAAAGCTACGCTTCTCAAACTGTGCGGTTCATATGGAAAAGTTGAAAATAAAAGTTTATTTAAAAATTGTTAATTTACTGAACGGAAGCAAAACAAAATATACAAATTCTAATATAATAAAAATAAATTAAGCATTTACACTAATATATTATTCTTGTAAATATATTAGTACTGCACAATGTACTTGATAATTAATTTATCAATACTAAAGAAAAAGAAAAATGTAAAGGGTTTTTTTTTCAGATTTAATACTTACTAGTTGGTCTTCTCTAGCAGAGCAAAGTTTTTCAAAGTAAGTTTTATTAGCTATTATTTTTTTCCTTTCTATACTTGACTGAGATCGGTATTTTGTCTTAAAAGCAGCCACGGCATAAAATCCGTTTTCACAAAGGTAGAATGCTGGAAATGTAGGGTTAAGTTTTAGAAATGGATGATTGAGGAAATAAATATTTAAATTAATTCAAATTTATTTTGAAATCTGTTCCAATTTAAAAATTAGAAAGAAAAAGGAACATAATACTTATCCTATTACTTAAAAGTAACGTGTATACAAAATTTGATACTTATCTTGATAATTTTTACAGTTCATGAATAAGGTCGTATTGTAACTTTAGCGTCAAAGTACATTATTATTGCATTCGATACATTGTTATTACAGTGGGGGGGGGGATTTATGATAGAAAATTGTTTCCCAAATATTGAAAGTTTGAGAAGCACTTCTCTAAAGTGAGGGAGTGAATATTAATGTCGACTGGTCAGCTACACGAAGGCTTTTGGCGACGGACCTCGTAATTTTGAACCATAGTCAAGTTACGAGGACGACACCTGAGCTGGCACCCCTTCTCTTAACTACCCCACCAACGGGAGGACGTTTGAGCTCTCGACAGATTTAACGTGCATCTTCCCTACACGGTGGGTCTTCAGTGGTACTGGGCTCGAACTCATGACATATCAGTCACGAGTCCGTTACCTTGACCATTAGGCTACCACCACCCCAATCTAAAGTGAAGAAAACAGTATTTGGGCTAGTGCTTCCCTATCTTATTTTCCACAATGGATCAACGTAAGGACTTCAAGCAGCGATTGATTTGGCGCGCAACAACCTCGTTGCACAACGTCGTTAGGATAAAGAAAACGTAACTTTCAATTATATGAGTCAAGTTTTCTTTAGCTAGAAACAATCTTTGAAAAGTTTTGTTTTGTGTGAAGGGGGATGGACATATCTAATTAGAATACAGTAAACTCTCATTGAAGCTGACGTTGCTTAATACGGACAGCCATTAAAACAAATTCACAAAAAAATAAACGTAAGATCCAGAGGGGAATTTTAACATATTCTATGTAGTTTTGCTTTCTACCAAATTCATATAATGTAAGTAGTGTATTTATATATATATATATATTTGAATTCTCTTTCTTGAATTATTTACCGTTAAATCTTCTTATTTCAAAGCTCGTTACTGTACCAGGTATTTAGTTCTGTATTTTGACTCATTTTATAGTTTTTTTTTTACTTAAATCATGTATTTCATTAATCCAGGTTAGGGTTTCTGATTTTCCGGTCCTTTTTCCTACGCGGGAAATTTCCGAGAAATTCCGGGAATGTAACAGTTTTTCCCGGAAGTTCTGACAATACATTAAGATTTCGAGAAATCAAAATACAAATGATTTTTTATTGGTTTTATTAATAATTATATGGAAAAAAAAGACGTGCATTAATTCCAAAATTTATACTCATTTACATACTGATCTAAAATACACGCACACAAATAAAAAATGTTAATTATTCATTTTTAAAGTATAATTTAAGATGAAAAGTATTTTTTAACATGAAATCTATACTTTTATCCCTTAGCCTAGTGATTACTTTGTTTTGAACAACCCGGCAATATAAAATGTTCTCTCAGGTTCAACTGATGTTGGAGGGGCATCGTGTTTTCAAACCTTCACCCAATTTTTATAATATTTTATGACCGATTTTCTGTTGAGTCAAACTAACTGGATTTTTTGCATCACTATCTTATCGAAGCTAATATTCATTCCGGTTGAACAAAATATGACCTTTGTACTTGTGTGAATCGCTTTTTCTAATTTTTCATCCAACGTTACAGATTTCTTTTCCCAAGTTGCCAAAGGGTTTTCCTCGGTGCGATAAGTTGGAAAAAAATTTGTCTGCCTGCAAAAAAAAAAAAAAAAAAAAAAAAAAAAAAAAATTAATTGTGTGTTTTAGCTTGTATTATCAAAGAGTTTGTATTTGTTGAACGTGAAATATCAACAGTAACTGCAGAAGTTAGATACTTTCACTCAAAATTTAGCTACTACATTAATTCACTTTAACTTCTTTGGTCTGAAGAAAATTTAGCATTCTTAGCAAATTCTGAGTTTTTTTTCTTTCAACTCTCCAATAACTCTTGACTTCTTCAAAAGATTAATAACTGCGAAATCATAAATTGATTCAAGAATATTTAGTTACAACAAGTTCATATTATTAGCTTTTTCTACAATAAATAGAAATAACACAATAATTAGCTGAAATTGCAAGCAAATGTATGAAAAATATAAGAAAATGCATTTCTCCAATTAAAGACAACTCGAGGAATAAAAAACGAAAAAGTAAAATAATTAACTGAACACAAATATTTATTTTCTAAAAAAAGTCACAGAAGCCGGAATCAATAAATTTCTCCACCTTTCACTATAATACTTCAATTCCAAAAGGTGTCACATAAAATGCTATAACTGAATTTTCTTAATTGTTTTTTCACAGATACTTCCAAAATTATTTTAAAACTATTTTTAATTAGTACTTAGTAACATCATATCTTAATAATTTACTAAAAAAATCAAGGTTAGAAACAGATGTTTGGATTTCAAAACTTGATAAAAAAAATTTATGAATATCGTTTTTTGGGGAAGGGGAGGAGAGGTGGTTGATTTCTTTTGCCCGATTTGCTCTATTGACTCTACTTCTTCCAGCCATCTATTTTCATTTCAAGAAGTTCTATTTGTATATATTCTAAGAAGGAAAATGAATTATATATGTTTCTGGACTTGATATATAACGAAGTTCTTAAATTCAACGAACAGGAAAGATTGCTATTTATCATCATTAAAGAGTACAGCACAAAAACAAAAAATTTTTCACGTCTTAAGCATTTTTCCTTCTTCAATGTAAACAAAGTAATTAAACGCAATATTTTCGTATATTTTTATTCAGAATAAAGTAATGTCTTAAGGATATTTATCTTAACACTGTAATGAGTTACAGTATATTTTACGGCACATACGATAAACAAGATTAAAAATGTGTTACAAAAGGGAATGGCTGGATTTCAGAAAAGTATTAAATTTTACATACACTCTTTTGCAAGCAAACTAACAAAGACATTTTAAACTGTATAACCGTTATCGGTGACACGGTAATTTAAAATAATAGATCAATTATTTGACGTCCTTAATACACTTTCCATATCATGAATTTCTATTTATTTTCTACTGCAACCGGTAGAAATAAAAAAGCAGTTATTAATGTCATAACTGCCAAATGGCGCTACTAGACAGAGAACTTGTACAATGTCCCTCTAACGGAGGAGCGGAAACCACAGGAAAGTGAATCATTAGGCTACTTGTGATCTGGTGGGAGCCATCACTTGGAAATATCTCTCCAATGCCTTTTTTTTCTATAAACACCCAACTCTTTCTTTACACGGTAGGTACGTTCCTTAGAAAACCGTGCAAAAAATGGTGTACAAAATACCTGCGACATATGTTAAAGTTGGAGATATGTTCCTGAATTGAAAAACATAGTGTAAGATGAAAAAGCTCTAAATATTTTCCCCAAAAACCGTGCGAAAAAGTAATAAGAATTCCGTGTTACATATTTATAAAACCAAAACTATTCATTTTTATAACAAAACAAAAATTAAAATCAGTGTACAGAGAAAATTCACACAGTCTGTAAATTTTCTCAACAAATAAAAATTCAAATTGAAATTAGGAATAAAACTACTAATTACCAACTATTCATCGCTACTTGATAACAAGCGTGCACTTTTGTTAAGAAATGGATCAATGCTATCATCAGTAGATGTGTCAGATATGTTTAGCACAACTGTCGGTTTTGATACAGAGGAAGAATTTCGTTCTTTATTAACGGTCTCAGTTGGTTTTTTTGTTGTTGTTGTAATAAAGTCGGTTATTACCGGCTGTTTTTGTGTGTGTTCTCAAGTTGCTTATACACTCACTTCCAAAAGTTAAGCACGGAGAGGAAAATGCTAATTTCCGGCAGCCAATCAGAATTGAAGAGGATGCAATTCACTGCAGAGGTAGATGGAAGTATGCAAATCTGTTAGGTAACAGCCAATCGTGCTTTCATGTCAAGAAATATGCAAAAAGGGCAGTTATAAGAAGCCACCCCTCAGGGGGCTCGCCTTCTTTAGGTGAGTACGGGTGTCACAATCCCGAGGTACCCTAGTGATCTTTTCCTCTTCCCAAGGGGTTTACTGTCTTTGGTAAACACGGGATTCACAATCCCGGGATACCCTAGTTATCTTTCTCTATTTTCGACCCTCTTTCTTGTCATCCAATTAAATCCTTCTTTCTTTTCCCGTCGAGACCACAGACCTGTAATTAAAAGAAAAAAACATGTTAATAATAAATTTCTTAATTTTAAATGTATTACATCACTCATTATTATTAACTTAGTTTAATTATCCTTTTGTATTGGCCTAATTTAGTTTCATTGGTGTATTGGGTTAAATTTTTTTTTTTTTCATTTTGAAATTACTTTTTTTTGACATTATTATTGTTTTACTAACTCCGTTGGTTTTCCGACCCGCACGTTTGCCGTGTGCGGCGTCCCGTAAGGAGGAAAATGGTGTCCTGGGGATACCTTTTGCGTTCCCTTTGGCCCACGCTTCGCTGTAGACGGGTGGCAGGAGTGAGCCCACTCCTGTCAATCGGCTGGTGATACTTCTCTCCGGTGTCCTCGGAGAGACATTGCTGTAGGGTTAGTGCTGCAGATAAGGGGTGGCGGGTTTACCCATTGGATCCTCGCCCTGATGCTGTAGTACTATATTCTGGGTGTACTCCAGGTAAGCACCGTGCATGGGTTTTGCCAGATGACCGGCACACTGCCTCCCTTGTTGGACTCCGTGGTCGGTGGAGGCACACCAGGATGAATACCATCTCTCTTTCATGGATCCTGAAATTTCGTGCCCGGGTAAAGGCCTCGTTTTACCCAACATCAACATAGATACCATTGCTACTAATTCCCGCTTTTTAATCTTGTCACTACCAAATAATGAAATATCCCTGAAATCACCATTTGCCATACAGAAAGCACTAAAAGGAATAAGAGGAGATCCGAAATCTGTTAAAAAGCTACGACCCACAGACCTACTTATTGAAACTACATCTGCCTTACAAACTAGGTCTTTCCTATTGGCCAAAACGTTTTTAGATTGCCCCGTTAACCGTAAGTCCTCATAGATCACTAAATTCCAGTCGAGGTGTCATTTCAGAACCTGACCTGTTGACCACTCCTGAAGCAGAAATCCTTGATGGATTTTCTGATCAGGGGGTTATCCAGGTCAGGAGAATTACAATTAAAAAAGATAGTACAATTATTCCTACAAAACATCTAATATTAACATTCAATAGCCCGAAACTCCCAACTAATATAAAAGCAGGTTATTTAAATTGTAAAATCCGTCCATACATACAGAATCCTCTGCGCTGTTTTAAGTGCCAGAGGTTCGGACACTCACAGACTTCCTGCCGTGGGCAATTGACGTGCTCTAGATGTGCAACTGTTGAACATCCTTCCACAGGTTGCAATCTGGAGCAGAAATGCGTTAATTGTTCACAGCCTCATTCCTCCGATTCAAAACTGTGCCCAAAAATGGAAGATCGAAAAAGAAATACAAACCATTAAATCTAATAAAGATATATCATATGCAGAAGCCCGAAAATTAATAGCCCCACAACCATTTCAAACCTACGCTCAGGCTGCCAAATTTATAACTGTAAGCAATTCCACACAAACGGATGAAAATATAACAAAAATAGTTTGTCCACCTATAAAATTACTTCAACCAACTTCATCCCTCTTGAAACAAAATACATCAATATCCACATCATTGTCAACCCAGACAAACCTCTTGCCTGCCGCCTCTTCAATAGCAGATACAGTGTCAGAACCTCAGCCACCTATTCCTATGTCTACTGCCGTGCTTTCCACCACGAATAATATGTTCAGCCCTATGGAAACGTCATCCAATATATCTGCTTCCTCATCCAACTCCTTACCAATTGAAATTCTTCCATCTATACCATTACTTGATACAGAGACATCCAATACTCGAACCTCTGCTGCATCTAAAGCAGCAAAAAGTTTGAAGCAAAATTTTAAAGATAGGAAAAAGCGTTCAAAAGCAAAAAAACAAGAGATCGAAATTAAAATGACACCTCACAAGCCGAAGAAGAGTTTTGTGCACTACACCTCAGAAGATGAGGATGTGATACTCTATAACGTCAGTGAACAATTGATGGATAGCCATTATGAAACTGGTTTTAGCCACTACATGACACCGACAAGAAATCGGAAAAAATAATTAGACTGATTATATAAAATTTTATTTGTAAATAACTTGTTCAAATTTAAAGTCATTTTTTACATTATTTTCGAAATTTTTAAACTTGTTTTATAGTATTTTAATCGTGTGAAAAAAAAAATTTTTTTTTAAATACAATTTTAATGAATTATATATTTTGTTAGGCTCTATTTCATGTCAATTTTTAAATATCAGATTATAATTTTTTAGAATTTTTATGGAAATTAAAACAAATGTTTGGCGCAGCTTAGCCGAGATCGGCTCTTGCGCCATTAAACACTATACTCACTCACTCACTCACTCACTTATAAGAACCCAGCTTTATGAAGGGTTACAGAAGTTGATTGTAAGTGCTGATAGAAGGTGTTTAAAATTTTCGTACAATATGTTTTCAAGACATACGTGTTTCTATGACTTCCAGAAAACGAATGGAAGATTCTGAGCGCTGGCGTGCTGTGGGACGCATTGACGCAGGACAGTCGTTGTTCGGCAGATGTTGCTCTTTTCTTCGGCGTTCATCACACATTCTGTAATTTCACGTTTATGAAAACATTTCCAAACCCCACAGACAGTTGTCTGAAGGCCCGTAGGCGGTCGCCCAAGGGTTACAACCCCCGCGGAAGATCGATGTATTGCTATTGTAGCCAAGCGGAATCGCAGAGCGACCTCCACACGTGTGACATCTATGGTTATACAACGTCCATTGGTAAGGCTATATCTGCAGCTACTGTACGCCGAAGATTACATATGAATGGACTGTATGCCTGGGTACCTCGAGTTTGTGTTCCTCTATCCATCCAATCAAGAGGAGCACTATCAAAGTGGTGCCGGGAATATGGCAATTGGACTGTGTTTGACTGGGGCAATGTCATGTTTACTGATGAGTCAAGATTTGCTCTGGAGCCTGATGACAAGCGTATAAGGATATGGCGTAAACAAGGAACACGCAATCAGCCCCAAAACATCACCGAACATCACGCATTCCGAGGCGGAAGCATTATGGTGTAGGCAGGGATTTTTCATTAGGATACCGCATCGACCTACACATCTTTAAACGGGGTTCTGTGACGGCTGTCCGGTATCGAGATGAAGTCCTAGAACCCATTGTAAGATAGTACGCTGCAGCAGTTGGCCCTACTTTTGTTTTAATGGACGATAACGCACGTCCCCAAAGAGTCGTCGATGACTACCTGGAGAGTGTAGGGATTGCGCGTATGGCGTGGTCAGCATATTCACCCGACATTAATCCCATTGAAAATCTTTGGGATGCTCTCGGCCGTGCTGTATCTTCACGTTTCCCACCTCCAGCCACTCTTATTGAGCTGGAAACTGCTCTACAAGAAGAATGGCGATTGCTTAATTCTGCGATGGTTGACCAACTAATTGAAAGCATGATCAGAAGGTGTAAACTTTGCATAGAGATGAGGGGGGATCACATACCCTATTAATGTCCTTTTTTTCATTTTATGCTGTTTATTTTCACTTCATACATAATTCTGTTTTCCAGTATGACATTATCTGATAACTTACAAATATTTAATATTGTTTTCATTTCTGTATATAATTATTATTGATTTTGTTTTATGTGTAAATGTATATGCTACTTTATTGCCAAATTTTGTGTCAATCAAAGCGGTATTTGTTGATTTTTTTTGCATTTTACATCTTCGCGCTTAACAAGCGAGTATATAATTCTTTGAATCCTACTACACAAAACTTAAGATTACTAAAAATTTAAGTACATGCTCCATTTAAGAATCATGAGTAAGAAACTGTTGTTTCATACTTGTTACAAATTTCAAACCCTCCCGAATTAAACGAGCTGTTAATAGCTGAAGAGTAGAACATAGAACTACAGATAATTTAGTAGCTAGAAGAGTGCCTAAAAGAGTGTGAAATAAATTGTGTTAGCTCAGGTACAGATCCTTTGTGCTTAGTTAAGGATTTCTGATTCTTCACAACTGCTATACTACTTTAATATATGCAGTCGACTCTCGCTAATTCAAACCTTCGATAATACGAACCTCTCGCTAATTCGAAGTATACGCTCAGTCCCTAGAAAAACGCTTGATGTTTCGAACTAAAACAGTACGCTTTGGTACACTTGATATTTCGAAGTAAAATCTGTGGCTGGCTAGACTACAACGCGCAATAATTCGAAGTTATCTTATAAAACTCTCGATAATTCGAACACTTACCTGTAACAAACAGTTTGGAGCTTACATGTTTTGTGTTGTATTGTCTCTTTGCGTCTTCCTGACTATCAGTCTACTACCCCTTCTTTGTGTTTCCAGGTTTCTCAGTCGAAAAGGCACTTTATTGCTTTCCTTCTTCAAGTGGACAGTTCTGGTCGCATTTGTTGTCAGCTGACTATATCTTTCGCTTAACACGTGGACTTGTTACACAAGTGTTCTGAAAGGATGGTCCGCTATTGTGAAGAAGAGATCGCGTAGGATTGTATTTTTTGGGTCTCACTGACATGACGACTTATGGCTCATCTGTGTAACTTGCTACATTAGGCACCTAATAGGGCATGGGCTGGACTGGACCTTGCCTTGAAGAACCAATAGTGTTGTATATGAGGGGACCGGGTGCGAAACGATTCTATTTCCAATGAGGAATGGAAAAGATTTGGTGGGGCGTGATAGAGTCCGATTCGAGAATTACTACATAAATGTATTATTTTAATATAGGACTTTTAACTTCTGTATAATATTTATACTGTATAATATGTACTTTTTAAAAATACTTTAAAGTAATATTGCACATTTGTGTTGTTTTATTACATAGTTAAAAATATAAATGTATTAGAAAAAAATTTCACTTCGTGAATTTTGGGAGTTTTTTCTTACCCTCTTGATAATTCGAAGTCTTTCATTGGTCCTTCCAACTTCGAATTATCGAGAGTCAACTGTATATTGATTCTTGCTAGAAAGTTTTATTTTATCATACTTCAGAATTTTTATTTATTTTTGATGACGTTCTCAGATTTAAATATATGAGATATATTCAAAAAACATTTGACCATTTTTTAAAAAATAATACGAATTGAGATACAGCAATCTTACTCTGTTATTTTCATTTGGGTTTTCTCAGCGACTGCCAACTTTTTCAATTAGGAGGATGTTCAAGAAAACGTTTCAGGATCGCTTGCATCATTAACCAAATAAACTAAGGCACATCTTCCGAGTTTCCTATTTCTGTGTGCATGAAAATTATTACTGTTCCATTTTTATTACACCTAGTATGCTACATGTGTACATGCTTTACTATTTATTTAAATTTCAAAAGTAAAAAGTTCAGAATTATAATTCAAATAAGTTTATTTTCACAGAACAAAAAATAAATTTCAAGCACGTTATTAGCAGATTCTTCCATTGTGCAGCATATTAGAAAAAAAATTTAGACTATTATATTAGAATTTACATTTGAATGCTTTTATAAATATTAAAGTAAAAATAGAAGGAATTATATAACTTTAATCAAAATAAACAAGCTGAGAATTACCATAGAAGCAGTAAAACGGAAGGAAAAAAAATTGAACATTTTCGGTTTTATCACATTTATTGTGATGTAAATTAATATTACTCAATTAATATGTCATTCAATTAGTAGATATATTTATACAAATATTTACTTATGCAAAAAAATATGCAAGTGTTTAATTTTTTTAGCTCAAGTTTGATTGTAATCTTAGTTATTTTTGTTGTATATTTTCGTTAAATTAGCAATATGTTTTTTAAAAAATTGTTTAAGGCAATATTAAAATTATCTGCTGCATGTTCTTCCCATTGTACCTAAATAACCTAAGGACCACATTACCGAAATAGTGGTTCTACAATAAGAGTTTGACCTTAAATTTCTGGACTTTTCAAGATTCCAACTTATTTTTAAATTAAGGTATCCGACTACCCTAAAATTGTGAATTTTGCCAAAAATTGACAAATATTTCTTATGATTTTATTTTATTGGCCATCTTATTAGCTGTATAAAAATACCAAGTTTATTATTTTACGTTTACTGGAACAAAAACTACAAGTGTTTTAGTAAAAGCAGATGCCATTACTTTAAGCAAGATGTTATACTTTAAAATACGTTTTCCTCGAAATGTGTGTGTTTTTTTAAAAATACTCAAACGGTGCCAGCGATTGTTAAAAAAGTTTTGAAAATAATTAGCTGAAAGTTTTTGTGTATGTCCTGTATAATAATAGAAGTGTTTTAACCTTCAGATTTATCAATCATTGTTTTATTACAAAATTTACAGCCCCTTACGTGAATATAATCACAGATATTTTAAGCAATTTCATATAATTACAAATATAAAGTACTCTAGTTTTTGTAAAAATTAAAATATCTCTTATCCTGAAGGTCATTTCGAAAATGGATAACATAGCTACACATCAGAATTGAAAGATTGAAAATCTGTTCATAAACTTTTGGTACAGAATGGGCCGCGTTTATGTTATTGTTTGTAAATTTTTACCCCTTTTTCCCCTTTTAGTAATAATAATTTATTTTTCTATTCTTAATTTTAGCGTATTTTTCTTAAAATGTACTAAACAAATCTAAAACCAACAAAAAAAATCCTCATATCTTTATTTCTTTTAAAAAAAAGTTGTTGCAAGTGGTCGCATGCCTTAAGTTTACATAACAATCGACTTGTTGAAAAATATTAGATACGTGCAGTTAACTCAGTGTGGCTTTTACAGATTGTGAAAAATATCTCTTTTTGATTCCCCCTCCAAAGAGTTTCAAAATGTTTTACTATTCACTAATAAAACGGATTCGCAAACATTTTTCTCTCGACTTCTTTTGTTATTATTAAATCTAAATCTTCAAATATCATTATCACTGCTTTTACACGTGCTTCATCTCTGTGGAAATCTCTTAAAAGGGGTATTTGGAGCTCCCCAAGCTTCTAGGTGGATCATTTTCATGCATGCTTATGACGATGAGGAGTGAGTGAGTGAATATTAACGCCCCTCTGTTCAGCTACACGAGGGCTTTTGGGGATGATCCGCGTAATTATGAACCATGGTCAAGTGACGCGGACGACACCTGAGTTGGCACCACCCTCTCCTAACTACCACACCACACCAACGGGAGGACGTTTGAGCTCTCGACAGATTTTACGTGCATCGCTCCCCTACACGGCGGGTCTTCAGTGGTACTGAGATCGAACTCATGACATGCTAGCCACGATCCGATGCCTAGACCACTTGGCTACCGCGGCCATATGACGATGAGGAGAGATTCTGTTTATCTTTTTTTCTCAGAATTTCTGTTATTATAAAAAGTAAAATCATCAAAACATGGAAACCCTTACCATCCTTCGCAACATTTAATGATTAGAATTTAAATGGCTTAAAGGACAAAAAGTCGACATGTTAATGGGTTAATTGACATAATTAATAAAATATATAAGTTTCTAAAAACAATTTTTCTTAAGGAATTCCAATTTTTAATGAAGTTGCGCATTGAATGAAGTTGCGCGAATTGAAAAATAGAATATGTGTTCCAAATTTCCTTCGAATCTGATGATTAGTTCCAAAGGTATTCGAGATAACAATTTGGTAGCTTATGCTCGTATCAGATTAGATCGCGCAACCGATTCACGCAAAGAGTAGTCTTAGGAACTGGAGTATCAATACACAGATGAATTGGAAATAAAGAACTCCTTCAAAAAAAAGGAAATAAAATGCCAGCAAAACCTACTGCTGATTTTATGTAAAGTCATATTGACTTTCCACTAAGGAGTACTGTATTTACAAGTTGTAGATAGCAGAAGTTTTAAATAAGGATCAAGTGGGGAGATTTATTAAGAAACTATCTGAATTCAGTGGTGCACATCAGAGGGAGGGGGGTAGCATTAATAATTAATGCTAATTATTTTAGAATCTGGCGTATAACGCGCACCTATACTTTCAAGCTGTATTTTTTTAATTGTTAGGTATGTTCACCGAATAACGCGTCCCCTCCTTTTTACGAAGGAACCTGAAATGTATGTGTGCAATAATCTTATATTTTGAAGTATTTGAATTATATTTGAATATATTCGAGGTATTATTCCAGGCTTTTTAAAAAATAGTATAGTTATTGAATTGCAACCCTTTAAGTTCATTAGGTTGACATTTCTTTTAAATGAACAATATTCTGATGCTTGTAAATGAATAATTTTTTTATTCTCGTCTCTTATTTTTTATTTTTATAGCTATCGTTTTAATACCCGGTGCATAATGCGTACCATTAAATTTCCATCTTATTTTCTGTGTTAAAAGTGCTCGTTATACGCCGGATTTTACGGTAGCTTTTTACTGTTTTTTGTTCTCGAAAACTGACAAAATTAAAAGAATATGTTGGGCATCATATTGGAGCATGATACGAGAGTAGTGGACTTTGAAACCTAGACCCCCCCCCTCTCCTCCCGAAAAATATCTGTGTGCACCGTTGACTGAATTAATGCAAAAAAACCAACTTTAGTTATTTAAAATTTTCAATTTTAGGAAGACTGGCGTGTCACCATATTAAATAATAAAAAGTAATGCCAATTACGAAGAGGGTAACAATCAAGCAACTTTTGTGACGAGGTAGGTCAGGATACACAGACAACATGCGATCTTGCGTTGATTTGAGCAAAGATGACATATCTCGGGCTTCGAGGATAGGGTACTGCCCTCGGCCTCCAGGTCTGAGAAATGTGATACTGGCTGTTCAGATAATTGATGTGCCATTCTTGTATCGAGTTTGCCCTTGGATACGCCACTGTCATAGAGCATCCCTGTGCCGCAGTGCCAAGGGAAGCCGCAATATCGATTGTAGTGCTAACAGTCCCTGCTGCACCAGATCGCGTGGTTACTCTTCACGCAGATGCTTCTGTTGCAAAGAAACCCACTTCCGGATTCAAGGTCCGTGATGTGGCTGTACGATCTTGCAAGGCCGACCTGACATCACGGCCGTTTTATTTGGTCATGATGTTAAACCATAGTTGAGCGAGGAGGAGGATATCTAAACTTCCACACCTCACCAACGTAACCTCAACAAACTGAATTTGCATCCGGCTATCTGCACGACATATCTTCAGTTGTGAAGCCGCGACTCGTTCACTAGGACGAACCCAAGACAGAAACAGTGCAGGTTACGAGTTCGCGACCATGGCCACCGATCTTTCAGTAACTGACAAAAATTCTTCAAGTTTGCATCTCTCAGTCCCCCCCCCCCCCCCGTAAAAGTAGCCTGCGTACGCCTCTGAACGAAGTAACTTTCAAATCCAGTCGAAGATCTATTGTTCTGGTTGGATCAATCAATTATATATTTTTCCATTTCGGAAAGGGAGGGGGGATCTCGATAATTTTCCCATATTTTTACCTTTTTAGCTTATTTTAATTCCTATATTATTAGATCACACTCTTCCTATATATATATATACATATATATAGTATAATAAATTGAAAAAATAACAATTCTAAACTATCAACTAACAAAGCCAGAAGATAGAAACCAGATTTTAAGACACATAACTATCAAAAATGGTGAAAATATATATTGTACAAGATTTAATATATATATATATATATATTGTTCAAATTTTCAATCGTTAATAACATACTTTTTATTCCTTCAAATACATTTTTTGAAACGTAGTGGATAAGACTTGATGTTAAACAGTGTTTTTTCAAATATTAATTCATTAATTAAATTTTATTTTTTAATTTTAAATTTATTCTGCGTATTTCTGAAGAAGTTAGAACTAGCTGTTCCAACAAATTTTTTCTTGGCTTCAAACACTTATTTTTTAATCTACACTCAAGTTCAAATATATTTTTTAAAACTTATAGTGGATGACACTTGATGTTAATACAGTTTTTTCAAATATTAATTCATTAATTAAATTTAATTAACATAAATAAAATGTTTCTTTGTTGACCTAAGTAGGAATTGACTTAATTTTTTAAAAACTACTTGTTTTCTTTACCAGATAACTGGTTATATATACATACTTCTCACAAGTAATTGTCATAATCAATTATTGTTCCCCATTCAATAGAAAATAGCTCTTCATGTGTCCTCGAAACAAACTTTTGTACTATAATGTCAATTAGATTCCTTCTAATCATGCTCCATTTTGAATAGACATGCACTTGTCGCGACCTTTAACATTACATTTCCATTGATTATGTATTTTTTAATAAAAATACATATATATATATATGTTTTTATATACATAATATTTTTCTTTCTTCGTTGAAATGATCCCATAACTATAAAAATCCTCTTCAACGTTTTCTTCCTTTGAAGGTAAGTTCGAAATTTAAATCACTTTTTGAAAAAAAAAAAAATCAAAGTAGGAAAAGAATAATAAAATAACTTATAAACCAAGTTTTTGTGTTCGAACACATGCGCGGAAATGTTACAAATTTCTTGGTTGATTATATGACGGCAATTTGCCAATGGTTTTTGTATGAACGAAAATGATCCAAAAAGTTCCAAATAAATTTATAACTTAAAAAAAAACACTTCAAATATATTCCATCCATTCCAGTAATATTTCTGCATATCAGGAATTCTGGGCTATATATATTTCAGAATTGAGCATGCACATGCTGTTTCTTTCTTTCTTACATTTGAATTTCGCTATTAAATAGTGCTGCCATCTAGTAGGTGTATTGAAAAAGAAATTCAATATTTTTTTACTTTGAAAATAATCGAGGTAACTATTGAATAATATAAAAATAAAGAAACGGCGCTTAAGCAGAGTTAAAAATCCAAATGATTAGGGAAATATAATATTATCAGGATAAGAAATGTATTCATACACTAATATTAATGCAGAATTAATCTCGAGAATATCTTTAATATTGTCCAATGTAGTTTTAAGAGAAAAACAATATAATTTAAAAAATTTAACATTTAATATATTCCGAAAAATAACATGTATATAAAGGTTCGGTTTCGGTTTGTGAGTTAAGTTTTTTTTTTATCTATCTTTTATGTTTATTGTATAACACAGTGTATTTTAAAAAATCAAAAAAAAAAAAATCCAATAAAGTCTTTTCCCTTATCAAATACGCATTTACAGAGATTCTTATACATTCTCTAAAAATATCACAGTAGTGTATTTTGTTTGCACTTATTTGAAATGATTACGTAAAATATACAGTTCAGAATATATAAATTCTTAAATAAAGCAGTAAGAATACGTCGTCCCATGTATATGTGGAGAGATGAGTAGCAATAATACGAGTATTAAACTAAGATTTCTTCTACCTGAAGTCAAACTACAGGGTTGAATACCAGAACACGTTTTAAGATAGAAAATGTCCCAATTACTAAATTTTCAAAAATATTTACTCATATTCAGGTATTCAATATATTCAGACTATATTTCCTATGTATCTCAATTCAAAAAATTTTAAAAAAGAATTTTAATAAACATTTGAAGAAATGTATAACAAAAAAGCCTTTAAAAATAATCTTTTTCCTTGTAAAGAATACGTACAATTCTTAAATTAAATGTTATTTAAAAAGATGGTTTGATAATGTTGTAACAACTTACGTTATATTTAAATTTTAAAAGGGGAATTAACTTTGGTAAATGTTTGCAAATATTGTAAATTTATTCTCTTTTGGATATCTAACTTTAATCTCTGAAATCATTACACAATTTATTAAATATATGTTTTTACTATCAACTTATAGTTACTGCATACGAAAAACAATTTAGTTCAAGAAGATATCTTAGAATATGTAATATTCTTGCATTTCATTTATTTTGTTAAGATATAGATAGGAGAAGAAAATTTAATCGAATGTTCAGCATTTCCAATTAAGTCTATTTTTTTTTATCAAGCAGTTTTAGAATTCCAAGTATTTCTTTTAAAGTGTTTAAGGATTAAATTATTTTAATGAATAGAATATTTTCATTTAAAGAAATAACCAATTCACTCGGATTTTGAATCTGAGAAGTCTGTTCACATTCATTTCGATTACTTACGAAATATACACAAGATATTTTCTGTATTTAAAGATTTGTATGAATAGTTTATGTATGGATTGCGGTTACGTAGAGAAAAAAGATATTATTAAGCGTAACCTACCTATGCGTAAAAGATGTTCTATGGTATGGAGATTAAAAGAAAAATAATTATATATATCTCTATATAAAAATGGATGCTTGTATGTATGAAATCGCTTTACTCCAACACCGTTCAACCGATCATTATGAAAATTTGCATGCATATGTATGTTTTTGTGGAGAAGGTTTTTGTGCTACCCTCTTTGTTGCAGCTTTCCACCAGGTAGTGCTTCAGCTTATCAACTGCTGCTCTGTTCAACTAATCACCAAGTTGCCAGCATGGTCCCCAAAAAGGATGCCTATTTGGCTCTATCGCCAACGTTTCGCTATGTTTCCATTGAATCGCATTATATTGTAAGGAACAGCGTTGCGTGCGAATATCATAATTTTAACATAAAATAAATACAACAGAAAGTAATATTAACATATTGCACATCCAGATATAAATTATTTACACTACTTGTAACAATGTGTTACTTTTGCTGAGCAGAGATCAGCTTAGGAAAATGTTTTCACAAATCGACACAGGAGAGTTACGAGGTGTTATAAATTTAAAAAAAATCCTTTTTATCAGCTTTTAGACCTTCAGACTTAAAATTAAACAAATATGATTTTCTTGTTCAGCTGAGATATGTGAAAAGCTTTTTTTTTTTTGTTTAACTTGTCACGTAAAATTAATTCATTAAAAACTTCTTTGTCCTTCAATCTGTATTGCTTAATTTTTCTATTCACTTAAGAGATGAACGGGTACACCAACTAGTATATATATATACACAGTCGACTCTCGATAAATCAAACTTTCTATAATACGAACCCCTCGATAATTCAAAGTATATGCTCAGTCCCTAGAAAAATTCTCGATATTTAGAACTAAACAATACGTTTGGATACACTTGATAATTCGAGGTAAAATCTGTAGATGGCCGAACTACAAAACTCAATAATACGAAGTTATCTTATAAAACTCTCGACAATTCGAACACTCACTGGTAAGTACAGTCCTGTTAGCAAAAAGATTGGAGCTTACAAGTTTTGAGTTGTATTGTCTCTGCGTGTCTTCCCATTAACGTAGTCCCTTTAATGACCACTTTTCTGCTACCCCTTCTTAGTTTTTTCCGGTTCCTCAGGCGAAAATACACTTTTATTACTTTCCTTCAAGTGGACAATAGACCAACCGCACCTGTTGTCAGCCGTCTATATCTTTTGTTTAACACGTGGCTTAGCTACACACCCTATTGTGAAGAAGAGATGCGCAGGATTGTGTATGAATGTATTATTTTAATACAGGACTTTTAACTTTTGTATAATATTTATATTGTATAATATGTACTTCTCAAAAATTACTTAAAAATTTTATACATATGTACAATTGTTGTTATATTACATCAGGGGTCGCCAAAGTGGTCTATATAGACCCCTAGGGGTCTATTTAACAACAGTATGGGGTCTATCTGACCCAAGGGGTCGAATGGGGGTCTATTGGAACTCGGAGGAAAAAAACAGTTCTAAATACGCAAATCACACATATCTAACTGCGTACGTAAAAATTTAAAATATTTTTTATAATTGACTTAATATTATATTCTTTATAGAAAATAAAATAATAAATCCGAAAACAATTAAAAACTTATTAAAAATTTGACAATATATAAATTTTGGACTAATATAAATATAAAGCAAAAATATGTGAAACTTTACGAAATGGCTCAGCCATTTATGCTGGCATTTCCAAGTTCGTATATGGTTGAAGCCGGTTTCAGTCACGTTAATTCAATTTTAACTAAAAACAGAAATAAATTAAATGTGGAGCTTCGAGGGGATTTACGGTTAAAATTGACTAATTTCGAACCCAATATAGCGAACCATGCCAAGAAACACCAGGCACACTCATCTCATTAAGAAGTAAAAAATCTGTAGCTACTTTACTTACTGTTTCTGGTTTATTAAAAATTTAGACTAATATATAGTTTTGGCCGCCCATCCGGTATAGTGGTCAGTGAAGCTGACTGCGGTGCCGCAGGGACTGGGTTCGAATGACGGAGAAGGCATGGATGTTTGGGTTGTAATCCTTTCTCTTCTGTCTGTGTTGTTTACCCCCGTGTTATACGTTCGGTGGTGCACGGGGTTTATAAATGTTAAAAAAAAATTTTTTTTTAAATATATATATATATAGTTTTATTTTAATTACCTGAAAAATACAATTGTGGGGATCTATGGAGATTTCGAAAATTGTATTTTTCAGACTATTTTTCAAACTATGTAATAATTACATAGTTTCAAATTTAAATGTGTTAGAAAAAAAAATTCACTTCGAGTATTTTGGGAGTTTTTTTCTACATTTTTGATAATTCGAACTCTTGATTATTCGAAGTTTTTCATTGGTGCCTCCAACTTCGAATTATCGAGAGCCGACTGTATATATAATAATTTCAAAAATTATTATTGCCAACAAGTGGGTTGGGTTTTCGAAAAAACCGATAAAGGGGCTTCATTTTGGTTGGTTGATTTTTGGTTTAAAGTAAAATTATTTTTCTACAATATATGAACAACCAAAAGTGGTGATAATTGATTAGTGAAAAATGCTGTGCACGTTGCAACAATACATAACACATCCTCTTTCTCCCGGCACTATCTAATCCAATGATTCTCAACCACTGTGCCGCCAATTTTTTAAAAAATTATATTTTTAGAAAAAAAAATCCAGAATCAAATTATTTGGCCAGTTATTTATTACAGTAGAACGTCGTTTAGCTGAACGTTTATTATCAGAAGCGTCAAATATCCGAACCAAAGTCCGGATACGTTTTCAAACAGTGCAATACTCAACATTTGTTTCCTGTGAGACCAAAAGTGACGGGGAAACCCAAGGTGAGGGATATTTGGGGAATTTCAGTTGTGTGATTTGGTAAATATCTGCGCGGAATATTAGGTCAGTTTGTTTCCAAGTGAGGGGTGTATACGTGCTCTTTTTTTTAGCTTTGTTGGTGTAGAAACCTGTATGGCATGCGATGTAGAAAACTGTGGATTTCAAATGCTAAATGATGACGAGATTGTAATTTCCGTGCAAGAAGAATCCGACCCTGTCGACGGTGAAACAAATGAAGACGAGGACAACAACAACGAAAGTAGCAAGGGTCCATCAAATGCTGACGCTTTTTTCCGTGTTAGAGACAGCTATGGAGTGGTACGAACAACAATCAGAGTTCTGTCCTGCTCAATCACTACTGCTGAAGAGAATCAGAGACCTTGCAGTGAAAAAACGAAGGTGTACAATGATACAGCGAAAAATAAGTGATTATTTTCCACAATCAAAGTAAAATTGCGACATTTTGCACCTATTTGGCTTTTTCTTCAAGCACGTTTCCCACATGTGATGATTTTCAATATTTGTATAGTATCCAATATCATATACTGCACGGATCGCATTCGGTTTTCGGTTATCCGAACAATCGTGTATCCGAACGGTGTCCGGTCCCAATTGATTCGGATAAATGACGTTCTACTGTACTTCCCATATTTAGTAAAAAAATATTTGTTGAATTCTTAATCCATTTGTGATAACGGATACATATGTATATAAATTAACTTTGAATGAAGAGAAAGAACTAATTCCGCTTTTTAAAATTCGAGGTTTAATTTCAAAACATTCAGAAGAGTACATTCATTTTGGCTTAAAATTAGTGGCGTATATCCCAAAATAGCCAAACAAGCTTTTAAAAATATTGTAACTGTTTTCTACATTGTATTTGTGGGAATTCGAATTTTCAGCAGTAACAAATATAAAAATGAAAAAAGATCAAAACTTTTAAATGTAGATGAGTAAATGAGAGTGGCATTATCATTTTTACGACCCAATATAAAAACAATATCAAAAATCACCAAGCTCATCTTTAGCATTAAAAGTATCATTAAAATTAATTTGTAATTGAATTACTCAATAAACATCTACTGTCTTTGCCGTACATATTATTTTATTTAACACTAGCTTTTACCCGCGGCTCCGCTCGCGTTGATGTCTTTAAATAACTGTCAAAGTCGTAATCATTATCATTAGAAAGTAAATAATATAATATGGTAATTTTTTTTATTGCTTGACTGGAACCAATAAAAATAAAAATTTCTAAAATTGAGCTTAGTTTAAAAAAACTGAAAACGTAATTTATTATAATAATTAACAACAAATATTCAATAACTTAAACTATTAATATTTTAAAAATCGAAAGTATCTACGTTTAATATATAATTCCTCTTCAAAGCGACTCAAAACAGAATATTATTTTAAGATGCTACTGTATACCATATTGTATGTTCTTTCGTCAGTTGCAAATATGTGAAGATTTGGGCATTGGACACACCGATCAGGCTACACATAGTTGGTCATGGGGAAAATATTGCATTTCCAAATGCACCCCTGCTACCTGAAATGTTAGTTTTGTTAATAGCAACAGTAAAACTGGAAATTGAATTTGTTTGAATTGAAACGGTGGGTCAGTGGGAATACTTGGAATTCGAGGTATGATAACACTATCCCTTTTCATGACATATGTTCAAATATTGGCACCAAGTATATTCTGCATCAGTTTTGTGATCCAAAGCCTCGTTCCTTTACATAGTCGAGGAGCATCGAGATTTTGCATAACTGGTACATTTAGTTTTAATTGAAGTTTATATGAGGGTACACCCGAAAGTTCAAGTGAATTTAAGAACTCCGTGGGATATGAAGTACTTTGTTCTTTATACATGATTGTATTCATTGATAAATATTTCTTCAATTCCCCCCTCCCCCGCATGTCGTTTAAATATTCATTGTTGATTTTATGGACAATGCCATTGTTAGGCGCCAATATTGAACTTGCGCGCAACCACTGAGCCCAATTTAAATTTTGTTGCAAGCCCGGGTAAATTTGAGCAATAAGATTTACATCATTTTCTTCTACATTACAAAATTCTCTGAAAGTAAAATATAACCTCCAGCATTTGCGTCCAAACATCCATAACCGATTTTCAATCGCGTCTCTGCATAATGTTCCGAATTTAAACCATAGCAACTGATATCTTCTGGGTTTTTCTGATGGTCATTAATAATAAGTTTAGCAAAAACGTTTTTCCGGTTCCTCCAGGGGCGTTGAGAAAAAAGAGTGCACCACTGCCGGATTCTAGTTTGCTTAACACTTGTTGGAAAACGTGACTTTGTTCTGGAGTTAATTGAGGGATAAATTCTGTTATTTGATGTTGCAATGCAATAAAATCGTAGTTTAATTCTCAAATAATTTTATTATCGAAGCCATTTTCGTCGACACGTCTAGGGCTAATCATTCCATTCATTCAGTGCATTTAGATTAATGCAATCTGAATTTCTAATTAAGCTAATTTGTTTCGCATTAAAACACAAAATACACAAGTCTGGTTTGGTGGGTTTAAATTTCTGGACATATTGTGCCAAATGCAATATTTTTACCATATTAAGATACGTGTTATTGAATATTTTGTTGTATTTGCTTTTATGAAAAAAAGGGAACAATAAAAATAATATATTTAGTTTAATAAAATTTCTTTGTTTATCTTAATATATATATAAATTAAATGTGTCATATATAAACAAACTCACATCAGAGAAAAACGATTTAACTGAGTTAAAAAAAACTTGGTTATCAATGAAATTATTTGAAAATATGTATCCATAGTTATATTTAAGAATAAATGATTGTGTAAAATTTTACTTTTGTAATAAAACGAAATAATATTGCAGACGGGAATTTTTTTTTCGTAAGAGAATTTCCGGAACAAGACATTGCACAACTTTCATTACTGTTCCCAGAATTTAAAAAAAATTGTGGTTGATTTGTCTTGTTTATTGTAGATTTTGGTTTCTTTTTAATCATTAATCATGCACCCGATTCATTTTTCTAAATCGTCCTGTTAATTCAATATAACAGATGTGTTTTTAGATATTTTTTCTCTCTCTTTTTTATACACCAAGAGAAATTTAGTAATATTATTCAGTAGTTATTTTATTTTAAGTGATTGTGTTATTGCTGATTCAAATATTCAAAAAGCATTTCTTAAAAATTATTTCCGAATATTCAATGTTTGTGAATTAGGTCAGTAACAGGTGGGTTATTTCAATATTTTTTTTTTATCTAAAGAGAAATAAATTTAGAATATAATTTTATTATTATTAAACATTTCCAAATGAGATTTAATGTGCTAATATTTAAATGTTATTCAAAAAATTCGAAGGGACATTTTTTGGGGAAGCTGAAAGACAGAATTTTATTTGATTGAGAAATATATGTATTTATTATTATTTTGAATATTGTAGTCTATTGTTTGAGAGTATTTTTTGAGGTTAATTTTAGTGATTTATGATTATTAATTTCTAGTGTTATATTAATAAGATTAACGGAAAGTGTGTGCATTTTTTCTCTTGTAGTTGTACAGGTACAAAATTTTTTTAGATAACAATTCATGTAAATCCATTCTATGTTTTGTGCGTGCTATGTACAGATGTATATGTGGGTAGTCGAAAAAAAAATTTAACAGACTTACTTTTTTAATTTTGAACAATATACTTTATAGAATGTCTCCATGTGTATTTATCAATTCTATATATATTAAACATAAATAAATAAATACAGTGTTTCAACGAAAGTAAAATAAGGGCTTTTTATTCTTTGTTTTAAATTAACGACAAGATTTTGGAAAATCTCAAACATGTCGATTTTTAATTCAAGTGGGTTAATCATTGATGAATTCAAATTTTTTGTTTGAAAGCAAAACACTTTTTATTATCTTTATACTTCCTTTTCTTAATTTAAGCATATTTTTTCAAAAATTTTAGAATGTCCGAGGAAAGTCTATCTGGTGCTTTATTAAAAAAAGGAGTTTTATTTTCGTGTTTTAGTTTATAATAAATATTTATTTACAAGTATATACTGTTATGCTGCCTTTTTCTTGGCAAGAACTATTCAAGTAATGTAGGTATGCATTTATGAACAATTTTTATCTTTTTAATAATATATTTTTTTTCTTTGGAGAGAGGGGCGGCAAAACTGCTAGAGCCGGCCCTGCTCCAATGGTCATCAAAGGAGCTACGTTACAGGGGAGACAATACAACACAAAACATGTAAGCTCCAACCTCTGTTTGCTACAGGACTCTACATGATAATGAATATTTGAATTATCGAGTTTTATAAGACAACTTCGAATTATTCTGGCCAGCCACGGATTTTACTTCGAAATATTGAGTATACCAAAACGTTTTGTTTTGGTACAAAATATCAAGTGTTTTTCTAGAGGCTTAGCAAATACTTCGAATAAGAGAGAGGTTTGTATTATCGAAAGTTTGAATTAGCGAGAGTCGGCTGTATATTATTTCGACTGACAAACTTTTCGTAATTTAATATTTAAAATTACGTCAACAATTTTGTGCGTTCGTAAAGCATGTCTTGAAAGTTATGTCAATTAAAATCATCAATCAGTGTGTTCTGGATGAAATTACCTTTTTGAATGTAATTTATATAGAAAAGAAAATTATGAAGATGATCAAATGTTACTGATGAGATCATATGCATAATATATTAATAATAGTTTTTATTATTTTAAGAATATTTATATTTTCTACTTTTGAAGAAGTTGATAAAAACATTTTTTTTGTCGACTTGGTGACTTATTGACTTCCATGTTAGGCTTGCACAATCTGTATTCAGTTAATGTATGCTTACACCTTTTCCGTCTGTTTACTTTTTATTTTTCTATTTTAATTTTTGACAAAAATCAACGAGTGAGTGAAAATTAAAGTCACACTAAAGCAACATCGTCACTTTGAACCATGATCAATTGACGAAGACGGTAACTGAGCACACACACACAAGCACCACCTCACCGAACTTTCACACCACTACAACTACAGGACTTTTAAGTCTTGACATACTTACCATGTAACAGCCCCTCTTCAGTGACACTTCGGCTCGAACTCATGACACGCCAGCCTTCTAGTCCGTTACCATGGACACTAAGCTATCGCGGCCACAACAAACTCATACATCAATTTATCAAGAATTTCTGGAGCTATCATAGTTTCTGTATAGTTAATTAAAAAAGGCCATACCCCCAAACTTTTGCTTAAAGATCATATCTAAATTTTTGATTAATTTATTTTACTTTTATTTCCCAAATATCTGAATCCGAAAAGAGAGAGAGACATGTTTTTCTCAAAGCTCAAAATCCTCAATTTAGTCTTGGGGGAAATGAGAGAGATAGAACCCTGAGCTCTCTCTCTCAGATGTCGTCCCCGTTACTTGATCGTTATTCAAAATCACGAGATCAGTCGTCAAAAATTTTGTGTAGCCTTGTAATGCGATACTAATTTTCAATAAATCTTTCTTTTCAACATTGTAACCTTTTTCAATTTTAAATTTCTCTGTAAAATTTGTTCATTTGAACATTATATACATTAACAAACATACTATGCATTTCTTGAGAATTATTTTCTTTTACATAAAATAATACAATTATTTTTTTTTCATATTCATGGATGTAATATAATCGAAATTCTTCCTTAGCTCTTAGTTTATCTCCCCTCACCATTCGTGCGTTGTCCGCGTTCTAAAAAAAATAAGATATAGTTTTCAAACTATAGAACGAAGAAGGAAATTGTGTGGGATAAAAGTGTGGGTGAAGAACTATAATGTTATAAAGCTTAACTGTTCGATTAGTTCTTTTATTTTTGGAAGATTAGATGCAATCACATGAGAGGATCTTATTTTACTGATTATTTATGTAGTATTTTGTATTTAATTTTATAAAAGAAAAATACCGGAAATTTAATAAAGTTGCAAATACCTCTCAGTTCCCATGGAAGCATTATACTATGATAACGATAGATGGGGTAGTAGTAGATAGACATGTACCAGTTAAAACATTTCAAAGATACAATCGACTCTCGATAAGTCGAAGTTGGAAGGACCAATGAAAAACTTCGAATTATCAAGAGGGTAGGAAAAAACTCCCAAAATACTCGAAAATAATTATCTTTCTAACATATTTAAATTTGAAACTATGTAATAAAACAACAATTTTACATATGTATAAAATTATTGTAAAGTAATTTTTAAAAAGTACATATTGCATAATATAAATATTATACCGAAGTTAAAGTCCCGTATTAAAAGAAAACATTCATACACAATCCTACGGATCTCTTTTTCACAATAATGGACCATACTCTCTGAACACATGTGTAGCAAGACTACATGTTAAACGAAAGATATGGACGGCTGGCAACAGGTGCTGTTGGTCTATTGTCCACTTGAAAAAGGAAAGCAATAAAAGTGTATTTTCGCCTGATGAACCGGAAGACACAAAGAAGGGGTAGCAGACAAATGGTCATTAAAGGGACTACGTTAATTGGGAGATACACAGAGACAATACAACACAAAACTTGTAAGCTCCAACATTTTTGCTACAGGACTGTCTATGATAGTGAGTGTTCGAGTTGTCGAGAGTTTGATAAGATAACATCGAATTATTGCATGTTGTAGTCTGGTCAGCCACAGATTTCACTTAGAATTATTGAGTGTTCCCAAACGTATTGTTTTAGTTCGAAATATCAAGAGTTTTTCTAGGGACTGAGCATATACATCGAATTATCGAGATGTTCGTATTATCGAAGGTTTGAATTTTCGAGAGTCGGCTGTACATGTAAAGGTTTGTCGAATATATAAATACAGCTTAATTTATACAGAAATGCAAGTTCATGACAGTTTAAGAACATATTGAACTGATTTAAAATTTTATACGAGCTGATATTTAAATTTCATTTAACTAATAAAACTTTGAATTTATTTTTAAATATTTCCCACTAATGATGTATATATTATGCAATTGTCTGGTGCCACTGCAGACCCTACGCGTTACGCAAGAGCAAGATTTTTGAATTTTTTTCTAGTGTATAACGATCAAAAAGGAAAGAGAAAATTTAGGCTCACTTATTAGGAACGCATAACTTTATTCTTAAAAGTTCTATATTTTTCGATTCCTCAATTTGAATTTAAATATTTTGCGAGGAGATCACATAGGATTTCAATTTTCTTGCATTGTAATTAAATGCCTCTTACTATTACATAATCCTGAATTTTATTGAATTTATATTTAACTAAAAAATTTGAAATCACATATTACGTATATTTTATTACGCGTTTACTCAAAATGTGATTTTTGAAAATAATCAAACGGGGCCAGCAATTGCTGAAAAAGTTTTGAAAATCATTAACTGTGAAATTTTTTGTGTAAGATCTGTATAATAGTTGAACTGTTTTAACCTTCAGATTTATCAATCATTGTTTTATTACAAAATTGACTGTCCCTTATGTGAATATAATCACTGTTTTTATAAGCAATTTCATTTGAGATAAAGTGCTCTAGTTTTTCTAAAAATTAAAATATCTCTTATCCTAAAGGTCATTTCAACAATGAATAACAAAGCAATCAGAATTGAGAATTTGTTCATAAACCTTTGGTACTGAATGGGCCGCGTTCATGTTATTTTTGGAAATTCTTACCCATTTTAGTTATAATAATTTCTTTTTCTCTTCTTAATTTTAGCATATTTTTCATAAAATATACTAAAAAAAATCTAAAAACTACAAAAAAAATCCACATATCTCCATTTTTAAAAAAAAAAGTTGACGCAATCAGTCGGATACCTTAAAGTTAAAAAAATGAACTTAGAAAAATAGTAGACTTCTATAAAGATCGAAATACTGTTTATTTAAAAGAAATGACATTGCTGATGAACTGAAAGTAGTGCTGGAAGTATACTATTTTTTTGTAAAACTTGGAATAATACCTCGAACAAATGACTTCAAAACATAATAGCATTACACACTTATATTTCAGGTTTCATCGTAAAAAAAACGGTGTGTGTGCATTATACAAAGTATATATCTAAAAATTAAAAATTGCGTCTTGAAAGTATAGTTGCGCGTTATACGCTGGATATTAAGGTAATTATTACTCATAAAATATTTATTTATTTTTACTTTCGTTAAAAAGGAATCAGGTTTAAGGTGTTAAATAAAATTACATTGAACAGATTTCCGAACAATTAATTGAAGCGTCGAAATTCGGTAGCGAGAGCCGCCACTAGGTGGTACCACCATGAAATGGCTCTCACATTTGGGGACTTGCTGTGTCAGCAAAGGCTTTGCTGCCAATATGCAGCCCCTTATCGGAAGGGAAAAAAAGATTTCTTAACATTTTCATGTTGTCTGTCTAGAGTTTCAGGTATTCAAGAAACCACAGTAACTATTTTTTGTTAACTTGTGGTAAAAGTAAAATGCAATAAAAAGTGCAATAATTTAATATACACAAATTAAAGGATAATTATTCTTAGATATTCTTAATTCTTTGACGAAAAGTAAGAAATTACAGATATTTATGCATATAACTTGATTTCCGAGTTTTATGGGCGCAGATGTGATGCATTCTCAATAAATTTGAGATTTAGAGAGATAAGTTGATTGAGAGATAAGTTGCAATTATACAGTGCTGTGTTTGGATGCTCAATAAGATTTGTGACTCAGCAAAAATAACAAAAGGTTTCTTATTAATTGGACAATTCCCCTCAAGTGGAAAAGAGAGAAAATATTATGGATCTTGTCCCTTCTAAGAATTAAAAAAAATTAAAAATGATTTGCTTTAAAATCTCATATGTCATTGAATATTTATTGCTTTCTTTTTAAATTTCTGCATAATCTTTTTCTTCAAGCAATATTTTCAAAAGTTTCGCGAAATTTAATTGTAAATTCTAAATGAATAATAAGCAAAAAAACTTTTGGAATGTTTTGAAGAAATGCTTATATCTTTATAAAAATACGTAGAAAATCTTTAGAAAATACGTATAATTAATCAAATAGCTAACTAAGTACTAGTGGAAGGGATAAAAAAATGTTTTTAGCTTTTGTTGATACAAGGAGACTATTTGTTTCTTTTTAACTTATTGATGGTTTCTTAAATGCTCAAAATCACTGAAACTTCCCAAGAAAGTGTAAGTTCAAGGATAGTTCATGTCTAAAGTTACAAATCATTTTATATAAAAAAATTTTATTTCTGGAAATTAAAAAAAAAATGCCTTAAATTAAAAAAAATTCTCTTAATTTTAAATACTATTGCATTTTATTTAACCCCTATTCATTCATTCTATAAATCTTTAAAAACTTTTCTGGATACTTGCTTAGATTTCTAGGTAGCGTGTGGAGTTTTCAATGTATCAATCTATTACTGATTATGAGGTATACACATTATCTCAATTTTTTTTGTCCTTTTCTTAATTGTACCCTCCATATAAATCCAAAAAAAAAAAAAAAAAATTGAATGCTTTTTTTGCAGTATGCCATTTTAAGAATGTACACGCAGGAAATCTCTATGACAAACCTATGCACATTCCCCCCCCCCCAACTAAAAATTTAGTTGAGGTAAAATCATAAAACGAGTGCACAACTCAGTTAAACAGTTAAGTCGTTGAAGAGTTGATTATATGAGCTTAAACTTTAAACATATATTTTATCCGGCAGAAATAATCCAACAGAAGCATTTAATAAACTTCACTCTAGGACTCTAGGCAGTAATATATGAATATACAGTCGGATCCCAATTTAACTAATTCATTGGGTCCGAACCTGTTGTTCGTTAATTCGAGGTTATTCTTTAAATCATGCTTGTCTAAAGTGCGGCCCAAAAGCTTTTAAAATGCGGCCCAAACGCAAATTATGAAAATATTTCGATTTACACATTTTTATTTAAAAAAATATATAAATGTATGCACAAAATATACTGCATAAATTTTCGATTTAATTGAAGAGTTTAAAAGATGATTTCAAGATTTTCGAAAAAACGGAGAGCATTTCAGTATATTTTCTACCCCGTTTTCTCTAGAAATAAATAAATTACCTTCAAATCTTCAAATGGAATGCACTGAACAGCAAAGTGACATTCAACTGAAAGAATAATCTGGGAATGTTTCTATACTGGAGTTTTATAAAGATTACCTACACAGCGATAAATATCCTCATTTTCCCACTCATGCTTTATTAATGTCTTCAGCTTTTGGGAGTACTTCTATTTGTGAACAGTTATTTTCCAAGAATGAAGCATACAAAAAACAAAAATAAGACAATGATCACTAACAAACATCTAGAAAACACATTAAGAATTGCAACTTCGTCTAATGAACCCGATAACGATTTGCTTGTTCAACAGAAACTCAAATTCATTCATCTCATTAACTTGATTTTTTCCCATCTTAATAAAATCCAAACTAAATCAAACGAAACTTCTAAAAATTAAAATAAATGTGTACCTATTCATGTCTAGTTCAAATTTAAAAAAATTATAATAAAAAGAAGTTAATTTATTTTAGTAAAACTACACAGAGTTAATTTTTATTCGAATTTGTTTATAAAAATATCGTATATGCAGCCCAGGAAAGAAATTTTTGCAATGCGGCTACAAGCGGTCATAGTTTAGACACACAGGCTTTAAATCGAAGTTCAAACAAAATGCAGATTTTTGGCACTTTAGGAAATTCTTTAATAAGCAACTATACAGAAAATATTCATAGTTAAAAATTATACATGCTTTTTATTCAACAGCTAAAAATACTATTGGGGAATTATTACGCACCAGTTAGTTAAAATTTTAAAATATTGACTAATAGATGTGTTGTGACGGATCTATTCGAGTCATTTTCCTACTAGTCCTCTTAGGGAACCTTTGGAGCTAGCATTCATATTAATTCACAGCCTTTCAAGAAGAAACCATGATATTTAAATTAGTTTGACTATATAAAGTCTATGTTTTGTAGATGTAAGATAGAAGGAGCCGGGGAGCTGTTACGTAAGTGTGAATATTGGTATATTTCATTCACAAATATAGCAGGAGTTAAGGAAGTAATTGCTAAGAGATTAAATTATTAGATTGAGGATTTAAAATAGAAGAAATTAAAATTAGTTACGGTTCATTAGCTCTTATTCTCCTTATCTAGTTTACGTAGTCGAGTTTACTTAGAGTTATACATTGAGAATAGATTACTCGCTTTATATATCACTCGTAGGGTTTCCTTTTGTAGTTTCACTTGTGATTGCTTAAGTGTGTTTGAAGATAAAAAAAACTAATTGCTATTATGGACGTTGCTGGTGATGCTTTGTTTCCCCCCCACACCTTTAGCTAGGCAAGACGGAGAACGAGGGGTGCCGATTAGACCGACGCCCCCACAATGTTTGATAATCTTTTTGATTTCTGACTCTCGAAAGAGTACTTTTTTCGACTTTATGCAGAGAAGAAAATATTGCGTCATTTACATCCTAATACATGAGGCATGTTTTCACAATTTCAGTACAATGTAAATCATTAGAAAATGTAACAGTTTTGATAAGAGTTTCAATATCAATTTCTGCGTCAGAATAGCTATTCGTTTGATCGGAAAAATCAACAATTTCCTGAGCTTCAGTTGCGCAGACATCCAATGTAATCGTTCAAATCCTAAGATATCCTTACGTTGTGGAAAGGGATGAGATAAGAAATGAGTTTCCTGTCCTATTCAATACTCACGAGATAGGTAGCACTCATGACTCACCTGCACCTTTAAAATCTAATAATAGTTTGCACCCCTTCCCGTCGAAATTTACTTTTTTCAAGAAAAATATTTTTTCTGTTCCTGGTAAAAATGATAGCATTCGAAAAAAAGTCCAATTTTTTCTAATACAAACTAATGAAGAAAAATTTTTAACTGTTGAAATAATGCGTTTATTCGGGGTTTATTATTCGTTAAATGGTGGGGGGGGGGTGCCTTTATTTTAACTGAATATACAATACAATGAAGTACGTTAAAAAGATTCCCCAAAAGCACTGCCAATAAACACTCACAGAATGGCAGTTTAGAATATAGTGCAGCAGCAGAGCGAATCCCCACTCATTGTATGCCATGATCACGAAGTGGGCAGGAAGGCAGTTATATATAATAAAACTGGGTTAATGCCTTTAAGACGTGCAGTTTCAGAGTTGTATAAGTTATACGCAAAAAATTTTCCGTAATGTCTACCTAGCAAACACTTTTCTTATCAAAATTGGTACTGAATATGTTAATGTCGCAAAATCAAAGCTATCTACATATTAGCCAAATGTAAAATATTTTTAAGTATATGGGGTACCGCGACCTTTACATACTTCCCGACAGCTCTTGTGTGAGATCAATATTTTAGACGCGAGAATCAACTTGAAAGTTTGACGAAATAATATGAGTGGTCAATGTAGCCACGAGGTAAACGAAAGAGCCGATTTCCTGGCAAAGAAGGGAACGTCTATTCTACAAACCACTAATAACCATACGACTTTTGATTCTACAAAACTCCTAATTAAATTAAAATTTAAGAGAAGGTATGATTCTAATGTCACCTGTCTGACGTAGTCAGATCGGGGCCCACGAAGTTCATCATGGCATCGGGCTAGATTGTACGCCTGTCGTTAGCCGTAGTTTTAAGCGCCATGTAGGTGACAGTGCGATTTGGCTTGGTTCCACCTCAATTTTGAAGGAGACTTCCTACCTATCAAATAAAGTGAAGGAAAAGGCCTGGGAATGCCTCACTAGTTCAAAGCCAATCATTCAAGATTTTCCTCGTTATGCAGCCTTATCATTATTTCGTCTTTTGATTGGGCACGATTGCTTGAATGTCTATTTTTTTAAAATTCGACTTAAGGACATTTCAGTTTTTGTAACTCTATTGACCCTATTGACGAATGTACTGAACTACTACTATCCCTTAATTCTATTGTTCTAATTGGGAAGCTAAATCGAGATTAATGGCCTAATAGCCAAATGTCTGGCATTTGTATAAGCAAATATGGGTTCAGTCCTAGGAGAGCCCACATCCTTCGTGCGAATTTTTTTGGTTGGCGATAATTGTGCCATCTTGGTAACCCTACTTTGATACACTAGATATGGTAAACCTAACTATTTCTAGAATTTTCATATATTGTCGGCGAGCATTTTGAATTTCATCATTTTGATGTTGGGCACTGGGCTGGAAATATGGCTTCGTGTGTGAATGAATATACCTTAGAATTTTTACTTTGTGGAAAGAGAAAGGTTGCTTTGTTGGTGCTCACACAAATTCTATTGAGGGTACATGGTCGGCAATTAAACGTTTTCTTCCAAACTGTACCAGCCATGCTGAAGTTATGTTCGACCATTACCTCACAGAATATTGTTTATGGCGGCGCTCTCACGAACATTCATTAGCGATGAGGCCTTCAAGGCTTTTTTAAAATCTGTTACGCTGTACACTCCACTCGGAAAAGACCAGCAGTAAGAAAGTAAGTGCTGTTTTTATATTTTTTTTTATCTTAAATATGTTTAAATTCTGTATTGTTTACATATATTTTCATTATGCATCCATCCTGTCCTGCTATATTCAATTGCTGCCATTGTTGTTTTCTCTTGGCACCATCTCGTTCTGGCTTGGCGCTTTTTTTTGGTTTGTCGCCAAGGGTGTGGACTCTCCTAGGATTCTACCCAAATAGGAGTACCGATAGGTGTATCATTTGAAAAATAAGTTATTCTTGTTTTAATACTGTATTTACTCGAATCTAAGCCGCATTACTTTTCCAGTATTAATGCTACTGAAAGTCGGATGCGGCTTAGAATCGAAGGCAAAACTTTTGTTGGATGGAGGAAGCTGAGTTTCCACCTCTTTCAAAAGGAAAAATGTAACCGTCCCTTCTGGCCACTTGCATCGATGACTCATCCCATTCTGCAGTTTGTCTCCAGTATTCAGTCTAACCTGAACATCGTTGTATACTCGTATTTAGGAAATTTTTTTGTATATGCTCTCTCTTTCTATTAATCACCGAAACATCAAAAATATCGGTAATAGCATCAAGTCGAGTTCACTCTGACGCAAGTTTGAAAAGGGAGGCAATTTTATGTGCAGAAAAAAACGGAAACAGAGCAGCATCCCACAGAAAATTTGACATGGATGAAACACATCGTACACAAAATGACATAATTTTTTCTTAAAAATAATAAATAGTCTTTAATAAAATTCTACATTATACTAAAAAATTTTGCATAACAAATGAATTGGATGGCATGGAAGGACAACGTGTAGGAAAATGGCTATACCGCGTCGGCACCAATTCGGAAGTAAGCTGTGACAATGGGAGTGACGAATCCTTTTCGAAACAAGATACTAACAGTTAGAGTAATTATAGGTTCATGGAGTGTTTGAAAATTTTTAATACTAGTAAAATAAATTAATTATTAACTCATTATTTCTAGTTAAATTTTTTTTTTTTAAATTCATAAGTATCTGATATTGATGAACCTTTTACATAATTTTTTATTTTTTTCTCAAAAATGTGCGGAGAATAGGGGGTGCGGCTTAGAATCGGTACCAACATTTTTTCACAAAAATATTTTGAGAATTTGGGGTGTGGCTTAGAATCGTGTAAATGCGGTATTTTAAAATTGTACATTGTGCATATAAATATACTGTGGGTTATAATAAATCATCTGAAAACGAATTGAAGAGAGATCTGATTTCATGAACCCGATATTGAAATCTAATTCGTTAAGAAAGTGAAATTGCTTGTTGTCCAATTTTTGTAATATATTTAAAATTAGTGTATAGAATATATTTCAGGGAATGTTTGATTACTAAATAACTGTGTAAAAAACAGAAATTAAATGTAAATCTTTTCAATTCTCATAAAAATAATAGTATTTTTGTGGTTAAATAATCAGAGAGTAGATTAACATCTAAATATAATTTGATCTTCCGTGAATTATGCTGATGTAAATTCTATGGGTTTTTTCAATGATTATTAATTTTGTAACCACTTGTCTTAAAATTTCTTCCCTCAGCGATTTTGTTGAAGATAAGCAATTATTATTTTAAAAATTTAGGAAGTTTACACAAAATATATGCATGGAATTTGTTTTAAAATTAAGGTATCTGACTGCGTTCTGAACCATTATCTTGTAAAAGCGTACAAACGAATATTTTTTTTTAAATATTTTGGGTCACTTAGATTAGAATACATGTATAAATTTTTGTTTTAAGAATAGTATTACAATGAAAAAAATATTTAAATGAAATATTTTGGCATGAACATAGAATTACCTATTTTCAAAACATTCTCTTTTTATGAAAAAGCTTCTATAATCATAATATTTTGCTTATATATGTAGCTAAGACTTCCCTAAAGAGTTTGAACTAGGATTTTTGAAAAATTTCCATTATATTTTTGGAGTTAGTACCAAGTGAAATAATAATCGCTGATTTTTTGTTAAAAATTTTACACTCATGTATTAAAATATGGATAAATCCACTTCTAAGATACATATTTCAAAAACCCTAGTTCAGGCTATGAGAGGTCTGAGCTATACATAGGCAAAATATTATTACCTAAGTATTTTTCATACAAGAAGAATGTCTTGAAAATAGGTAATTCTGTGTTGCTTCTTTGTCAAAATATTGCATTTAAATACCTTTTTTATTGTAATAATATTGTTTATAAAAATTTCTTTTCGTGTATTCTATTCTAAGTGACACCAAATATTTTAAAAAGCATTCGTTTTTACGCTTTTGCAAAATCACGGTTCCTATCATAGTCGGATAATTTACGCAATAATAAGAGTAAAATTTACTTTATTATAACACGTTAAAAAAGTATCTGCATTTCATACATTACAAATAATTGCGTGTGTGTACCACTTATTTTTCTTAATTTCTTTAATGCATTTTTGATTATGATAATATTGCATGTTTGAATATGTAAATGAGTGTTAGCGATGAGCAAATAACACAATTTTTTATTGACATTTCCACTCGAATTTTCAATAAACAAAAGAATAATATGTTTATTGAATTGGATGAAATAATTTATTAGAAAAACTGTAAATGTTATTCAAGTTGATTTATAAATGGTCTTTAAAATTTTAAATCAAATTAAGTTGAATAAAGTTTTAAATGGAAAATGATCCCAATGTAAAAATCAAATTCGAAAAAAAATATTTAAAAAGTACATTATTCACGAAAGTCTAGTTTTAAATTCGGAATTTGTTTCATCTACTAGTTGAGAGTGAAACACTAAAAAAGTCGATCTAAATTCTATATTTCTATTACGTTTCATTTGTCGATGAACTTGAATCATGTCGTATGCTTTGACTTTATAATAGAAAATGATTGAAATTATTACATTATAATTAAATGCTTAGATCATTTATTCATAAATATATAGTTGAACATACGTTAAAATTTATCGAAATACACATTGCGTAAAATATATTCTGAGCTAGATGTATTGTATGTTCCATCTTTTTAAATAACGAACTTCGTTTTCTGCAGAACTCAAATTCTTTGTATTTTTTATACATCATACTCAAATATCTAATTTTGGTGGCAATTTTTTCTAGAATGCGATTGCCGCATTATAATTTAGAATTCTTTCATGTAATTGAGTTGATATTTGAACTGTAATAAAATCAATTAAATATTTAATTATGTTATACAGTTATTTGTCGCTTATTTATATGATTAATCAAGATTAAAAAAGAAAAAAAAAGCAATGATATGTGTAAAAGGAAATTAATATCTATGATTAAGAGAAGAACTGATTTCCTACTTGTTTATTCAATACAATAATCTTTTTTGTCGATCATGGCAAAGCAAAGCTCACCATTTTACACAAATGATCTCTATGCTGACACTACATATTGTAAAAGCAAGAACTACATTTGGTATGATTCGCATGATAGCACTGCTGACTAACAATACTTATAAACGAATCAATCAAAACACAGAAAAATTAAGGTTGTGTTGACTGAATATTTTATCATATTTGACAGGAACTTCTTCTTTTCTGTATAATCTGGCAATATCTTCTCCATCTTTGAACCCTATTCTATTCATCAACTTCATAGCTGATTGGTTGCAATCAATTAGCATAATGATCATTTTTCCTTTTTCACTTGATGGAAAGGCTTTGATAAGCTCGAAAAGAATCTTTTCGGCAATATCTGCGCTATCAGCATACAGAGGACCAACAGTGCTACCACCTTTAATGTTCTTTTTAATATTTCCATAGCCGCACACTTCACCATCTTCTGTTTTGGTGGCTACCATAGTGATTGAGTCTTTTTGCTCGCATAGAAGAGGTATTAAGTTACCTCTACTGTATCCACAAATATCAGCATCGTAACAAATAACATTGTTTAGAACATCGTTGTCTTCTAGTGTAAGAACTTGAACATCCACTTCCGGAACATCTGCATTCATTTGTGAAAGGTCCACCTCATTTGCCACGGATTCTATAGAGCACCAGCTGGTTTGAACTGGAAAACCAGATCGATCCCGGTAGTTGCTTAACTGGCTTGGTACTGGATTGACGCCAGCATTGCGATCCCCAATACGCTCCATGACAGCATTCCAGATTTTTTTCCCAATACCACGTCTTTGATAGATGGATTGGACTACGTAGAGACCAATAAAAGCAAGATCTTCATTTTGCAGTATTCCTGCACAGGCTCCCAATACCGTACCTAAGTAAATACAAAGAACAAAGAAAAATTATATTCTATCGCAATATTCCGTCACAAATATAATGTTATGTTTAAATAATTTTAATTATTAAAAATATCACCGATTTGCTAATAGTTGAACCATTATCCTAAAGCGAGCAAATTTTGAATACATACGAGGGACACTCTGAAATTAAGTTATGCATAAAAAATTTTAGGAGTGTTCAAAGTAGTCTCCTCCAGCATCAATGCACTTTTGTGTAGATGAATTTTCCATTGATTAAATGCCTCAAACTAATTCATTTCTTGAAATTGATGAAAGAAATGCATTTATAGCCCATCAATCTCTTCTTCTGAATGAAAACGACGTCCACATAATTTCTTTTTTAGATTAAAATATAACCAAAAGTCATAAATAGCTATATCCGGAGAATAAGGTGGAAGTTCTATCAATTTAATTTGCGTTTGCTTAAGAAACTCAACTCTAATACACCTGTATGGGAAGATGCATTGTCATGGTGAAGTATTAGTACCCTAACATTAACTTCTAGGAGAATTTCTTGAAGAAATTTAGTGGTATCAGTTTGTTGTTACTGTCCTCTGTCCTTCCAACTTGTTGTCTTTGACCAATCCCATGCTTCTGAAGAAAACGGCATACATTTATTTTTACATTGCTCGTTGTTTTTTCACTATTGTTGGCGTGAAATCATCTTTAAAGACCCATACTTTGCTTTCTTGACGTGTTTGAACGTTAAAAAACAGCATGTACGTTTCATCACCCATTACACTTTTAGAAATGAGTCAGTGGCCCCATCATTTAAGAGGTTTTTTTACTGATTCTGACACGCTCCTCTTTTTTGGTGCTCAGTTAGATTATGGGGAACCCAACGGCAAACTACCTTTTTTTCACGTGTGATTCTTCATAAGTAATTTTGTATATGGCTGCGGATCCAAAGTTAAGTTCCTTCTGTATCATTTGGTAGGTACAGCGATTATCATCCATTAACATTTTTCGTATGACATACACATTATCCGGGATTACTGCCGACCGCGGCCTTTCTGAGTGTTCTTCATCCTGATTATAAATGTGACCACTGCAAAATTCTTTAAACCATTTGAATACAGTAGCACGACATGGAGATTCACCACCAAGTGTTAATTGCAGCCATTGAACGTATTGATTTAATCCAGCTTTAAAACCATAGAAAATTATAGCACGATAATGTTCTCGCTTTAACTCCATTTTCTTTTTTGTCTAAAATATATTCTACGCTAAACAACTTGAAGTAAATCAGTGAAAAGTCGTCTGCTGTTTTACAATACTTTGTATTTTCAAATTAAACCGTTAATTTTGTATTGTAACTTCTGGTCTACACGTATCTCAAAAATTTCAGAGTAACCCTTATACAAGGTGCGACACCAAAAAAAATGAGATTAAGTGTGTAGCTTGAAAAAATAGTGGAGTTGGCAAGAACTGTTTTGGTGATGTCATCCCACGCACCTCCTCTATTCATGCGGTCAATTTCGCTTTAATCAATATCGCCAGTTTGGAGTACAACGTTATTAAGTGAACACGTGCCACTGCATTCTACCGGAGTAAGTAAGTGAATATGAACGACGAACTGTTCACCTACACGAGGGCTTTTGGTGACGGACCTCGTAATTTTTAACCATGGTTAAGTGACGAGGACGACACCTGTGCTGGCATCCCTTCCTCTAACACACCACAGCAACGGGAGGACGTTTGAGCTCTCGACAGATATAACATGCATCGTTTCCCTATACGGCGGGTCTTCAGTGGTACTGGGCTCGAACTCATGACACGGCAGCCATGATCCGATACCTTGACCAGTTGGCTACCATAGCCACGCATTCTGCTGGAAAATGTCGAATCAACATCAAGTTTTTGTGAAGAAATCATCCACGAAAACATTTCCAATATTAACCGACGCTTATAAAAATGAAACTTTGCCTCGTGCACATGTGTTTGAATAACTTAAGCAGTTTTCAGGGAGAAGGGTCAATGTGAAATATGTTGAGCCTGCTGGGCGCCCAAGATAAGCAATTACAGACCAAAACTTAGCTAAAATTCATTTCGAATAGTTCCCCACTCACATCAGTTGTCAGACTGCTAATCAATACTACTACATCGAAATACAAAAAAGACATCATGAAAAAATTAGGGGAAAAAAGACCAGAATTGGGCAGTGATGGATGACTGTTGCACTAAGACAATGCACCCGCTCACACGGCTTTATCTGTCAAGCAGTTTCTAACCATCAAAAACATTATTATGATGGGGAATTTCCCAATTCACCTGATTTGGCCACATATGACTTTTTTTTATTTCGTATAGTTAAACTTGCTAAAAGGGAACCCATTTTACCTTAATTGAAGAGGTTCAGTCAAAAGCGAAAAATCTCCTAAAGGGCCTTCCAAAAATCTCGTTCCATAACTTTTACCAACAATGGCAGCATGGAATGCAGAAGTGTGTGAATGTTGAAAAAAACTACTTTGAAGGTGATACTGTCTCGGAGAACTGATTCTGTACGTACTAGGATTTATTGGACCATTCTCGGTTTCTTTGTGCACACACACACACACACACACACACACACACACACACACACACACACACACACACACACACACACAATGTGAGTGTCGTTATATTTTGATTGCTCTGAGTGCTTATGGCTGCTAAGCTACAGCAGTCGGCATGAAGACGAACACAATAATTTATTCAGCAAAAAGTGTAGCCCCTCACAGTCTAGTTTGAAACTCATGAAGTAATAATACTAAGCTTTAAAGCTGTATAACTTCAAATAATATTTCTTATCATTTTTCAGAGTGTTACTATACTTAATTATTTATAAAAATTAGTGTGCCACTATACTTAATTATTTTTTTAAAAAAAAATCCTAATTTTTTAAACAGTTACACTCATTGATAAACAATTTTGAATAAATTAGTCAAATTAAAGAGACAATTATGTATTAAATGCAATAATATCAGAAGCCGAGTTCTTAAACACATATTCATTTTCGTTCATGCATACATTCCCTCACAATTCCTTCCTCAATATTCTCTTTGAAAGTTTTATTAATATTGATGACACACCATCCAATAAACTTTATCGAATATAAAAAATAAATCAACTATCAGGAAAAACTTATCTGAAGTAATCCTCATTAATTGTACAACTAAAGCATTGCTTTAATGTTTTCCAACTTTTCCTTTCCCCAACGCATTTTCTCAACTTTATTTTAAGGCAGTAAAAAAAGGGAAGGAAAAAAAAAATGGAAGAGTTGAAGAAGAAGAAAGCAGGAGTGCAGACATGTGTGAACAGGCGATTCGACTTTGTGGGGGGGGGGGTCGGAGAGGGAAAGGAGTGATAAAAATAAGCGAAGATTAGAAGTTGGGCGTTGAGGTATTGAGAATGAGATGAGGTATTCGAGGATCATACAAGAGCTTGGCGGAGGGGGAGAGGGGCAGAGAATATAATGCTGGGACTCAGTCGCCCCTGGCAACCACTCCAATTCTCATTATTTGTCTGCCTCTCAAAAATGCAGGGGCGTTTGAGCAGGCCGTCCACCAACAACTTTGGTCGTCTTGTGTGATGGTGTAATTTAGCGTTAACGAGCGCCAGATGCCAATGAAGGAACCCTCTCGTCGCATTAATTTATTTTATAATAGTAGTAAACGCTGAATGCAGTTGTCTGAGATCTCTGTGAAAGGTATATATGTGAAACTTTCAAATAGGGGTCATTAAGAATTTATTGATTAAGGGTGCACAATACGTTTCAATTGACAAATATCAGTCGAAAATTCAATTAAATTTTTGTAGCCTAAATTATTTGCTATATCATTTTCTATATAAAAAAATTTGAAAGATTTTAGTTTAAAAAAATGCAAAGTTATGATAACTTTAATGTTTGTTTTTATTCACATATTCCAACATCAAATAAAAACTTTAAAATTTATTTCAGAACGAAAAAAAACCTAGTTTATCTTTATTTTTAAAATACTATGACTTTTTTATATTCTGCCCCATAATTCGATATTTTTTTCTAGCTGTTGCTATTAATACATTTGACAAAAGTTGGTATGCACATTTTCTAATCAAAACTATACTTATTTTTTTAAAATAGCTTAACTTTTTGAATTTATACATTATTTTAAGAGATTTCCATTTAGTATTCATAAAAATAATTTTTTATGAATATCATTCATATTAGTTTAAATCCCATACCAACTTTTTTTATGCATAGTTTGACATTCTTACAAATAAAAATTCATGAGTGTGTGCTAATTACCATAAAAAGGGTATAGCATTTAAAAATCCCCTAATAAATTTTTCGTTAAAAAATTAAATACTTAGCTTTTAGTAGGATTTTGAGCACAAAAACTGTTTTATGTAATACGTACATATAGGATACAAGTAAAAAAAACTGTAAAAAACATTAAATCAAAGATCCTTTATTCATCGTACCATGTCTTCTTAAACTGTCAAACAAATGAATCACGGGTATTTTATTTTATTCCAATATTGTGTTTATTAATAATAGTTTATTAATAAAGGAATATCAGAAAGTGGTGTGAGAATGAATGAAAGTTATATTTCAAATTGCAGTATAAAGTTGCCCTAGGGTTATTGGTGACGGACCTCGTAATGTTGAACCATGGTCAAGTGATGAGGACGACACCTGCTATGGGATACCCATCTCGAAACTTCCACACCCCATCCCGGGAGGACTGAACTGAAAAGTATATGTGTGTGTGTGTGATAAAAAGTTATAATCTGGTGCAAATGAAGAATAAATGACCTAAATTTTATTTACCGTAATATATGAACTCAATTCTAACTGGCCACGTTTATAATTAATCTGAATTTTAGACATTTCAAATAAAATTTTATACTAAAAATGATTTCATATCAGCAGATAGCGTAAGAATAACTATACAAATGAACGATATGAACGAATTATTGATAATTATATTACTTATGAAAAAATTAGTTTTAGAGATTTTTAATGATATTAGTATTTAATAAAATGATTTATTTTGAATTTTTAATGATATTCTTCACATGCCTCTCTCTCCTTAAAATTTTTTTAAATATATAATTTATATGATACTTGTTTTAAAAGAAAATATGTACACCAATGAAATGTAGCAAATTATGACATGTCACAGCGATACTCCAACTGGGGTGTGCATACCCCTGAGAGTACACAAATAGCTTCCTCACGGTACATAATTAAATCACTAAAGAATAAACAGCAGTATACTCAAACTATACAAATCTATGCATACAATTTAAAGCATACCCTCTTGGGATTATTTTTTTGAAAGATCCCAAGCTTAACTCCAGGGTGAAAGAGGGGATCATATCTGTCCCGAGAAAATTTTTTAAAAAAATCCCTATTACGTGGTTAAGTGAGAACAAGCAGATTTTTGAAAACGAGCAGAATTGACAGCTTCTATCACATTATTAGCTACTGAGATCACACGTTTTGTAATTTTACAAAGATATTTCTCTGAGTGATCTTACATGGCTATTAATCATAGTCACAAGTAGGGCAAAACATTTCGCTAATTTAGGTACTATTAACATGTTTGTTTGAGTCGGAGTTTGAGAAATTTTTTTTACCTAAATTCGACTTCCCATAAAAAGAAAAATATTTCATACTACCCTTAGCAAGTTTTTTTCAAAAGATGGCCCATTTATATACAATTCCAAAATGGTACAACACTTGCTATTTTTCTTTCCATTACATTTATCGACAGTTTTTTTTTCTTCCAAAAAGACTTAGTATTAAAAAAAAATTAATCTTATGTGTAACTCAAGTTACAAGCAATAAATTTCAAAATAAGACCGAATTTTTTTTGAAATGCTGTAATGAATTAACTGTTCGAAGTGTTTGTCTTCAACATGAATGCACAAGCGCTACATCTTTTAAAAAGTGATCGAGTCTTGAGTAACTAGCTAAATTGTTTTTCTTCCACTGCTTCCGCAGTCCTTTTATGCAGTTTGATTGCATTTTCGATTGGTTTAAAAGAAGTTAGTCAGCAAACAATTCGAACATTCAATTCATTAAATTATTACCTTCCGTTTTATTTCTTAATTTATTTCTTACTTTAAGTGTTACACACACTTAAGAATGAATTTCTTGAAATTAAGTCATTGTGTTAAAAAAAAAAAAATTGGGAATAATTGTTGTTGGCAGAGAAGAAGCAAATATTGTATCATTTTGGAATCTTATTAAAATGGCCTTCTTTTGAAATAATTTGCTTTATGCTATATTTTTCTCTTTATAGGTGGTCAAATTTAGGAGACATCATTTTCTCAAACCGACTCTAGCTACGTTAATTTGAACTAAACTATCTAAGATGTTGCTCTATTTGTGACTGTGATTAATAATATGCTTATGTAAGGTGGCATTAGGGAAAAAATTCCCTGTAAAATTGTGAAATTCGCGGTCACAATACCAAATGATGTGATGGAGGTTGTCAGTTTTCCTTTTTTTCCCTTCAAAAATATGCTCGTCCCCACTTAGAAAAGTGATAGGAAATTTCTTTTTATTTTCCCCAGAACTGATACGCCCCTACAACGCCCTGAGAACTACTTCATCCCTGGTCCGCTTGACGTTGAGTTTCGGGACACCCTGCATATTCATAGAAATATGTGACACAAATTCAGCGTTATTTTATTGGAGAACGGCGCTATATTCATTTAATTCAATAAAATGTAACATTTATTTTTATAAATATTTCTAGTATTAAATTGTATCTGTTGTAATAAAACTGCTTTTTCCGACGAAGCACCCACCTCTCTCTCTCACACACACACACTCACACACACACATACACAGAGAGAGAGAGAGAGAGAGAGAATGGGGAAGATTTGGACAAATGGAATTTTAGGATGTTCAGCTTTATTTATTTTTAATATTGCAGACATTTTTTATCTAACTACATTTATCATAATCTCGAAGAATAAATCCATTTAGACAACCATTAATTACATTGTTAACTGAGATCTTAAAAAATGAACTTATTTCAATGTGAAATAGTTCAAGAGACCGTAAAAGAAAAGGGATTCACCATCGTCGGTGACGGCTACGTAGAAGCCTTCCGGATCATGAGCAAACCACGTATCGAGCGAATAGGTCCCCTCCGATAGTCCGGTCTCTCGCCATAAATCAAGCACAGCCGGTATTTCTTCCTTTTTCATGGGCCGTATGGTGTAGTTGGGCACTTCTGCAGCCATTCGTAATTTCGGTTCCTGAAAGGAAAAAAAAATTGCAATTTTTAAAAAAAAATATTTTCTGCTTGCAGCTAAATAACACAACAATGATCCCGCGCGAGTTTAACCCTTAAATATATATTGTTGCCAATTGTTTTCATTCCAGTTCCACTTAATTTTTTTTGTTGAAAATCCTAAGTGTGTGCTTTTTCGAACGCTCGTTGACAATCAGAGACAATTAATTATATGAGAAAGAAGAAATGTCGTAACGAGTCCATCCGCGAGCCTTCTACTAATCCTCTTAGGAAAAACAATTTCTTTTAATATTGTTCCATTGAAAATTTTCTTCCGAAGAAGAAGACATGGTTTATGTAAATGAAGCATGTTATTTAAGCATTAACTTTTAGGTTAGTGCTTAGGAGTTAAAAGTTTGCGATTAGCGGAAAGTAGCTGTTATCTAGTCGAGAGTTGCTCCACGACTAATTGTTGAACAATTAAATATCATTAAATGACGATTTAGTAAATAAGTTGGATGAAATTGATATCGACTAGAAGTCGAATAGCTGAGAATGGAATTAGGATTAGTCCGGAATGTATATTACCAAAATGCTCCAAGAGTAAGTGATTCAATTTATAATTAAATATTAAATATCTCTTCTACCTCACTTTTGCTCCAATACTTAAAGGTGCATTCCCTATCCTGGGTTATTTGAATGGATTGATAGGAATAATAAAATAGATTCGCTTTTATTATGGCTGATCTCCATTTTAACTCCCTAACACCGATGGAAGTGAGAAGACATTCATCACAACATGGCATTACTTTTGAAGGGTAAGTTATGTAGATTTTTTTTTGACGTTTGAATGCGTGATAAAGTTCAGTGTCTTATTTTGAGAGATATTCCTATTTTCGAGTGTCCTATAAATGGGTGACTTATCTAATCCCCCCCCCCCCAAAACTTCAAATCTATTGTCAGACAAGCTATTAATTTTTAATGTTGCTTTTGAAATTTTTACCGAATGTATGCAAAAGATTTTTAGAAAATAACTGTATGTTGCGAAAAGTCTGCATAAAACTTTTTTGGATTTTAGTTATTTATTTTTTTACGTAACCTATGTTTATATTTCATTAAATTTTTTTAAAATTCAAAACAAAAAAGCATGCATTTAAGAGTTAAACGGAGAGGGGGATTGAAAGATTATTGTAACAAATAATCCTTCATTAGTAGCAAAAATATTTTAATATGGCTGTTTATATACCGTGTAGTGTGAGTTTTGTGACAAAATGCTTGGTATTCTTGAATAACTTCTATATATGAAAATTTTCATTTGTCGCAAAAGAATTCCTTTTTTTCGAATACACTTTGCAATACAAATTTCGCTTATAACACAAAATATTATAATTTTTTGTGCAGTAAAAAACATACATGGTTTTTAATTATTCCGATTATTTACTGAAAAAACCCATATCCTATTACAATAATAATAGGAGTACTCTTTCAGATAAAAAAAGTATACTTAAGCTAAAATAAAAAAGAAATGATGTAAAAAATGGGCTTCACACTATTAATTATTCATTTCAAAAACTGGTGTTTTAAACTTTATTTTACGTTTTAATTTAAGTAGAAATTTTAAGAAAATATTATTTTTATTTTGACTCAAAATGAGCAAATAAAATATATAAGTGAATAAAATAGCAAAACAATTTAATAACTCAAAAAAATTCTCAAAACCTGTTCAACAATTTGCGTATGATATAAAACTATATTACAAAATATTCTCATTGATTTAATTACGGAAACTGAATGACCACAACGCAACTTGAATACACAGTTTAAAGGATAAGTTTGGGTATATTTATCCCATTAAAGCTTCACTTCAACTCTGAAGCTCAAAAGGAATTGCTATTCAATTTTGAAATTCCATCGCCTTTTACGATTTTAATTTATTTTTGTTGAGTATAAGTTTTTTTTAAAAATTAAATTAACCAAAATAATCCCTTAAAGTAGAATTTAAAATACATTTTCGAGAAAAGTATAAAGGGGTATCTTTATTAAATTCAAAGAAATGGAAAAAAGGTATTAAAACGAGATAGAAGTCTCGTCATACTAAAAAAAAAAAGCATTTTAGAATAGTTTTTGCCATCTTGAAAAAACTCATGTCATATGAAACTTTAGCGTTGTCGTCAGGGGGGACCTATTAAAATTAAACAGCTCTGAACATTATGGGCAGTAGAAAAGAAAGGGATTACAATGTTTAAAGTTGCTGCAATTTATCGAGCAAATATTTTGAAGTTTCTCTTTTTTGTTGTTGTCTGCAAAATGTTTTGTTAGCAGCCTCGGAACATCTTGCCGGGGTGTTACGATTGCTCTCTATCAGGAAAATTGTGGAAACAAATTAGACATAATGGCTGAAGTGGCGACTGAAAACGTTGTTTTTTTAAGGAAACACCGCTTGCATCTACAAAAAAATAAATTTTTGGATTCTGAGTTCTATGAAAAATGGTGTCCCAATTTAACTGCAATTTATGGCATGAAAAGAAAATACGATTTAGCGTGCTCAGAAAGTTTTAAAATGAAAGAAGGTGCTCTAGTAAGCACTAAAAATAAGTTTAAAAAAAAGGTACTAATGAAAATTCACGTTCTACTGTTGTTTCTAATGCCACCTGTCTGACGGTGTCAGATCGAGGCCCACGAAATTCATCGTAGCTAGGGGTACGCCTGTCTTTAGCTTTGAGCACTATCCAGGTAACAGTACGATTTAGCTCGGTTCTTACACGATAGATGGCGACACCACCTATCTCCAACTCCACAATTTAGGCATGGAACTAGAGAGGGAAATATTCTCCAGCCCCTGCACCCGTAGTTTCTGCGGCTACCAACCACAAGATTTTCGGACCCACTGATTTAACGAGCACGTACTCCGTGTGTACTAGGAGGGTATTTAGTGGCATCAGGCATCGAACCCAGGCCTTCCGGTTTGGAGTCCGAGGCTCTAACCAGTAGGCTACCCAGGGCACGCAAATTCAAGTTTTAAATAGCTTAAAGTTTCCGTTAGAATCATTAAGAGAAGGCTATGTGCAAAAGTGGCCAGCTCAGGTGTCGTCCGCGTCACTTGACCATGGTTCAAAATTACGCGGACCGTCGCCAAAAACCCTCGTGTTGCTGATCAGTTCGACGTTAATATTCACTATAACTATAAAAATACAATACCAAATTTTTAAAAATAAATGGAGCACAAATTCAATCAGATTTTCCCGCGACGTGACTAAGTCATCTGCTCAAATAAAATTAATAAAAATAAAAGGCATTTACAAGCAGACATATCTTTAGACCGCATTATTTGTTTATATCTACCAATATTCAATGCCATATTAATGATATTTCAAGAGTTTATTAAAAGCAAACAAATTACTGAATCCAATAAGAAAAGAAACCTCCTTGGAATAGGGTAGTATATAAAGGAATTTGATAGAAATAAAAAGTAAATATTAGTGTTTTTAAAAATTATACGCAATAAATGTTTACAAAATTAATGTAAAATATTTCACTTAAATAAATTGAGAATTTAAAAAAATTAATGAATTAATAAAGGAAAATCAATTATTATTCTTATTTAATTTTTAATCATTTTTTTTCAATTTTCATCCTGTTTTAAATATAATTAATTAGGGCATCCTATTTTTAAAGCCTTGTTAAAAATGTTCTCAAGCAACATAGCAGTTTGATACATGTTTGAAAAAAACACACCAAATTTAATGAAACCCATTAAATTAAATAAAAGTTTTTAAACAAGATTTTTTTTAAAAAGTTGGCTTTCATTTTCTTTTAAAATAAAATTTTATTTTACAATAAAATTTAAATTAATCATCCGTACATTAATTTTGCACTCAAACTGTTCACAAAAATAGTTTCCTCTAATTTAAAGAAACGAGAGGGGGAAAAAAATATTTGAAAAGGCATAAAACCTATACAAAGTATTGCACTCCATTAGAAATTCCAGTTTCATTTTCTCATGAACTAAGAATAAGCATTGCAGAGAAACAAACCAAGCAGGCGATAAAAAGTTAAGAAAGAAAACTTACCGTACCTCCCCAGTTCTCTCAACAAGTGTCCGCTACAGATCGCGCGGTGAAGAATCGTGAACTGTGGCTGGAGAATGAAAGAGCGGATGAGGACGTAGTTATCCGGCGACCTTGGTCCTTATTGATCGCCGCTAGCAGAGCGGCTTACAATTCTAATTTCACGACAATTCCCTTTCAAATGTCCTTTGATCCTTCGCCAATAAGCTCCGCACATATCATGCATTTGAGTGGGTTTGATTTCAGTGCAGTAGGGGATACGGTAATGAGGATTATGCAAACTTCACTCAATATTTATTGAATCACACACTACTCTTTAAATTTATAGTTTAAATTTTAAATTAAATCATATTTTTACGAATTATTCAATAAAACAATCTCTATTCGTTTTTGTTCTACAAAGATTGAAAATAATTGGTATTTCGCTCCATCTCAGCCTTGATGTACGCACACACACACACACACAAAATAAATTTTAATCTCTTAAAAAACTATTAAGTTAAACAGAGAAAAAAGGGACGAATGAAATGAAAAGGAAAAAATATGAATAATGAGTTATTGAAATCTCTCTCTCGTCATGAAATAATTCTTTAATTTTACAATAACATTGACAGCCGATCAGTTCATAATCTTTATTCATTCAAATAAGTATTTATTAACATTTCAGTGTAAAGTAATGCGAGGGCTATTGTGGACGAACTTCGTAATTTGGTCAAATGACGAGGACGACTCCGAAGCTATAACCGCCCAAATCAAGCTACCTTGTTAAATATGTCGATGCTGAACTACCACACCCCGCCAAAGGGTGGCCTTTGGCGTAGTTTGGTAATTGACCCTCGACATATTTAACGTGCTTCAAGGCCTCTACACGGCGAGTCTTCAGTGGCACTGAGGCTCGAACTCATGACACACCACCCGAAAGCTCGTGATCGTAACCACTAGGATACCACGGCTACACTTAGGCGAAGGAAAAATGCAGTAAATACCCGCTAAGTGTTGAAAGCTCTTTGTTTCAACACAAATAAACGCCTTTGTAAGCTTCTTCAGTATACATAAAAGCAAGCCATCAACAATAAAAAGAGAATCTAATTTTCAATTTCCAGCCGAATACTGTCTTGAAGTTATTTGATTGTTAGTTCATGGGTTGTTGCAATAATAATATTTCTGTTTGAGCATACCCCAACAGAAGATATTAGGTTCAATAAGGATACGGCCGATAGAGCAAAGTATTCGAAGTTCAAAGACAGATACGGCTTCTTTTATGTTGATATAGGTCGTCGGTTTTAAAAACTGTTGAAACGAAATCCACGTGGGATCATTGAAAAATCTCTTAAAATCAGTTGAAGGATTCTGATTTCCGTAATTGTAGTTCTTATAAAGAGAGGGTATCACACTGCATGTCAATATTATTTTGAAAGAAATTGCATTCTTAGAAGGTCACGTTAGTGTTAGTAACAGCGTTGTAACTTCGCTTGTAGTAAAATACGATTACAGCCGTTTCGACAGCATTATGACCAGTAGTTAAATTTTTTAGGAAAAAAACGCGAAGGAAACATTTTGTACATAGTTCTTTTTAACACATTGAAAATCATTTGTAGTGTTAATAAAAGTTTAATTTTAATAAAAGTCTGTAATATACTTTTTATACTCTAATTTAATTTTATACATGGCATAAAAAGATAGATTGATGAAATTAACTACACATCTTACAGAAATATATTATTTATTTCGAATACAAGTTTTATTCAGATAATACGGACATATTACTAAAATAATTTTAGTATGATGTTACATCAATTGAAACTAATGGATCAATCAGAAAAGTTCATTAAAACCACTGAAGCAAATTATTTATTTATAAATTCTAATCATGAATAACTTGTTAAAAGTATAGTTAACCAACAAAATAATGCAGAATCTCATGTTGCTCGTCGTATTCTGACTGTCCTCGATACGCAGGGTGTTCGATCGTTACCCCCTGCTCTACACAGTTTCCAGATCTGTCACCCATTGAAAAATCTAGTTTTGGGTACCTGTGAGACGGGATCGTTACCCCCTGTCCAGCGAAAACGGTTTTTGAAGTGTGGTATAGATTTGAAGCAGGATAGAATGAGTTGCCCAATTCGACTCCATGCCTAATCGTTTTAGCTGTCGGAGGTGGCAACTGTTTCTATTTATTTCACTCTGAGTGCAATATTGACTTCATTGCTATTTTGCTTACGTGCAATAAATATCTTTTTTTTTGTATTAGGTGCTGCAATTTTAATGACCAGCTGTGTAAATATATGAAGAAATTTTTCATTTATGTATCCAGTAAATTTAAAATTAAATTAATGATATTAATAATGTCTTCAATTCGCTAATGTTTCCTATTTCAACAAATTATTTAGATACGCATGTCTCTATTTTGCACAAAATTTCACTCTAATGAGTTAAACATAAAATATTATTAAGTACTTGAAAAAGTGTGAGTGAGATGAAATAAGTAACAAAATATGGTGTTTAATTTTGAAAAAAATTCTTAGAGGTAAAGAAATACTGAGTCTTACAAATAAATCTTTTTCTTGTGCATTTTGTCTATACGTATCTTTTAAAGAATGTGAAATATAAGACAAGAACGTCTAGTTTTTAAACCTTTCGTGAAAGAACTAAAATAATACAACATTTATATTACTGTTAGAATAAGAATCATTCCTTTTATCTTTTAGAGGACCCAGTAGCTCTTATAATACAAAATATATATATATATATATATATCTTCCCTGGTCATAACATAGGCCATGTTTTCACTTATATTAAGCATCTTCACACACACACTGCCAAATTGAAATTCTTTGGATCTTCCACAATTAGGGATTCCAATACCGGTATACCGGGATACCGAATACCAGTATTTTGAGCCATTTGTACAATTTCGAAATACCGGTATTCACAAGTTTAAATAATGATTTTTCGATATTTACTATACATTTTTTAAATTGTTTCTTATATGATCAGGGATCGGCAACATAACAAAATAATCTGCGTTTTTGTGTTTATGTTAGAGTATTAATCATTGCACCATGATTCAAATATATTATAAATAAAATAATTTTATGTCCATTTCAGAAGGTGAAGATATTAAAAGTATTTATTCCGCTCATTCCGTTGTTCTTATTTTTATTTTTCCTAGCTGGTTCTACAGCTCTAAGGCAACTCATGAAATCCATCATCAGAATTATCATTGCCAGACACAACGGTATAAAAAACTATTAATCTGAACTTAAAATTATAGATATAAATTATTTCTGTGGAAAAAAAACTAAATACACTACTCCTAACTAAGTTCTTATTGAAAGAGAAATAACATATCCAAGATTATCTGGTTTCCTTCATCCATTAACACCTGTTACTAAAATGTCTCTCTAAAATTTAATTAGACTGTGAATACAAAGTTGCATCGTACAATCAAGATAAGTTATAAAATATCTGAATCAAGCAAGGCCAAAACTGTCCTATTACATCTCAGAGCGATATTGCACTTGCACAGGATTCGTAGTTTGATATTCGTATCTGAGAAACCAAAGCTGTACTTTTGAAGAAAATGCGTAATATTTCGATATTTTCTAAATTGCTAAGTTTGTTATTCACATTGTAACATACTTTAGGGTTCAAACTGTTTTTCAGATTCATTATACATATATGTACTAATAAATAATAACTCATAATAAAGAATAAGAATAATTTTAAATAACATTAAAAAATCAATTAATATTTCGGTTTGGTTTCATTATTTATACACTGCTGGCCACCGTAAATGCAACACCAAGAAAGACAAGAAATAGCACAACGAAATTTATTTTGTAGATAACATCTTGACCAAGTATCAAATGATTAAATTTATAGACTTCTGTGAAGTGTGGTTCCTGCCAGAATCAGTAGCCAGAGATCTCCAGCGGTGATCTCCATTGTTGGAGATCACCGCTGCGACACACCTCGGCATTGATTCAAAGAGACTTTGGATGTGTTCTTGGGGTACAGCAGACAAAGAAGCTTCCACACGTTGCCAAAGTTGATCTGGTGGGGGAGCTGAGGGGGGTAATCTGGGTCAATCGTTGAGCAACCATGGACCACATGCTTTCTATCGGTGAAAGATCCGGAGAGCGAGCCGGCTAGGGAAGCAATTCAATCTGGTGATCGACGAAGAACCTTTGGATAATGCGTGCCATGTGTGGTCGCGCATTATCCTGTTGAAATATGGCTGTGGCAAAGCCCTGAAGGTAAGGAAGGACAACTGGCTAGAACACCTCGGAGATGTAGCGCTGGCTGTTTATAGTACCGGCAATGCGTATTAGAGGAGTGCGAGAGTGATATCCAATACCGCCCCATACCATAATACACGGTACAGGACCAGTGTGGCGGTGAATAACTTAGCTGTTCAGCCTCCTCTCTCCACGGTGTTTCCAGACTCGAATCCGACCATCGTGTTGTTGCAGGCAGATGCGTGACTCGTCAGTAAAGACAACTTCTTTCCATTCTGCCACCCACATCCTTCTTTCATCGCACCATTGGCGGCGGAGAAGTCTGTGGTTCTGCGTCAAGGGTAGATCAAGCAATGGACGTCTTGCGGACAGACCACTCTGCTGTAAACGGCGTCGAATGGTACGCGCAGACACTGAATGATGCGTTACAGACTCAATGTGCTGTGCTGTGGTTCGTGATGTGACTGAGCAATCCGTCATTGCCATGCGCACAATTTGCTTGCCCTCACGTGAAGTGGTGCACTGAGGTGGATGCGATCGACCACGTCCGTCCGTCGTACCCTCTTGCATCCAACGGTCACATATCCGCATTGCAGTTGTTTGGTTTCGTCCAACACGACTACCGATTTCTCTGAAAGATAACCCACAATCTCGGTAGGCCACTATCCTTCCTCTGTCGAAATCGGATATTTGATCAAAAGTTGATTGTTGTTTTCTACGAGACATAACTGATCGTTTTTTGAAAAAAACCACAAGAAAAACAAAATTGCCGAACTTGAAATCGTCGAAATCTCCAAGCCTTAAATAGCGCTTTGAGGTGGCCCCACAGGCGTGCGTGATGTGTGTCTGTGCTGAAATTCTAATCATTTGCATATCTCACCTCCGCTAATGCATGTTATAAATTTCATGTTATTTGCGTGCTTCCTTTAGGGTGTTGCATTTACGGTGGCCAGCAGTGCATGATGAAAAGAATATGATGGCAGGCACAATGCAAAAAATGTTCTAGAGTTAAGAAGAAAAGATATTAACAAAATCAAATTTGATCAAGTTTATAATAAATTTTCTTAAAATTTTTACGCACAAACCAATTTACATTCAGAAGGTACAATTATCGAAGATGATGGTGACACTAATGTCAATAGTGAAAATGATCTGTGTCTCATGAACAGCAATTAGAATTACCGATACCTAAAAATTTTTTAAAAAACCAAAATACAGTATTGAAATCAGCTATATCTAAAATCATCCGACGAGTAATCGATTTATAATTAAAAAAAAAACAACTTAAGCCAAAGTGAGAATTTTGTATGCTAAAAGCTAAAGATGTGTTTACGTCTGTAAGAGGAGTTTGAGTCCTCAAACTCCCCCTTCGTGCACCCTACTACTGCTTAAACATCTGAAAATGTCAAATAGATGTGTTTTGTTAATTGGACTAGGAAGGTAAAAAGAATGCTGTTTTGCCTATTATTTCTAAAAAAAAGTTCAATGTTTTCTGTGTTTCATTTTTAAAAATTTCGAATTCATAAAAACCTTTTTCTGTAGAATTTTAGTACCATATGCGGCACTTCATTTGTATTTTTCTGGATGGCGACAGAAATATAATTCGATAAATGAAGTACATATCTACGCAAAAACATTCGGTTAAAATCTATTTCACCTCACTGCTTGGAATAATTTTCAAAATGCCAATTTACTTTTTTTTTCTGAGCTATGCTTCCATGGATCATAGTCTTGTACAGACACTACATAATATAACCAAAATGACGGAGCATTTAACATAAAAAGTTGAATAAAGATTGAGGATAATAGCTTTTGTAATTCAGTAACCAAAATATCTCAGGATAAATAATAGAAAATTAGTCATAAGTAATAATCAAGCCATCCAATAAATATAAAAGATATTTATTTGATGGCGACTCCATATTTATCGCTCTCCAAAATTTGGTTTTCAAGTAGTGTGAACTAGTCTAAATTTCACAAAAAAAATTTCTTTAAAATCAATTAAAATAAAACCAACCAAAAGTTGTAGGTGTATAAAAAATGCACCTAGGATAATTACTGAAACTAGGTAAGAATTTCCTGTGAAAAATTACGGTATTACATTTTTTTACTTAAATACGTTTAAAAAATATAAAGGTGGTTTAATAATACATTTGGTTTTTTTTCACTTTAAATAACATTAAAAATATCCTTACAAAATTTAATATTTCTCAGATTAGAATTTCATTTGTGGGGAAATTATATTTAGTTTATTGATTCTCTATCAAATTTCTTATTAATTTTTTCCTTCGACTGCTCGAATAACATTTAACTTTTACTTTAAATGTTTTTTAGTCGTTAAGGATAACTCACTTTGGAAAATGTAATTCATTTCAAATAAATACGCTGTGTAATTATGAACTTTTTCAGTTTTTTTCAACAATAATTTAGTTTACCATTTTTCTTTAATAACAATCCATGTAGAATATTTATATATATAACCTATTATGAAGTATAGGTATGTATATGTTTACAATTTTCTTTGCTTAACGAAAATACTTTTTCCTATTAAAAAATTATTCGAATATGTGTGTGCTTAACCTGAAAAATAGTAAAATTAAATTGCTATAAGGCGTATTTTTAGCCAATATTGAGGGCATATCATTTATTTCAAGTGCAAAAAATACCCTTCCTCGTTCATTTTCTCTCTAAAATGTACACGTAAAAACAAATTTATCTAAAAGTTAATATAAACTAGTAGTTATGTAAACTGTGAACAAAGTTTCCGTAATTTAATACAAAAAAATGCTTAAATATAGCTGCTAAAAGTATTTGAATATTTTAAACTAAAGCCCAAATTCCTATCATGAAAAATTTACTGTATTTGTTAACGAAGAGGAGGACAATTAAAAGTAATTAATTAAAACTTATCATTCTTCAGTTTTTCGACTTGTTACTTCTGTTACCTCAATTTAATTCTTCCTATCCGCCTTTCAGAACACATTTTTATAATTCTGATGCTCTCTATAATATAAAAAATGCTCACTTGAACAAAACACAATTGCGTTTGCACACACGAGGTATAACGAGCGCACGCACGCACGCACGTACGCACACACACACGCACACACACACGCACACACACACGCACACACACACACACACACACACACAAAGGAGACTAGTCCAATATATTATTGTACGTACTGACTCAGCCCTCCATGACATTATCACCTTCAGAGTAGTTCCCTTCAGCATTTACACACTTTTGCATTCGGTGCTGCCATTGCAGGTAACAGTTCTGGAACGAGCCTTTTGGAAGGCCTTACAGGAGATTCTCCGTATTTGCCTGAACCTCTTCAACTGAGGTGAAATAGGTTCTTTTTAAGCAAGATTTAATTGTAAAAAATAAAAGAAAAAGTCGCGTGTGAAATCAAATCAGGTGAATAAGGAGGATATCCCATTACAGTAACGTTTTTGCTAGTCAGAAACTGCTCGATAGACAGGGCCATGGGAGCGATTGCATTGTCTTGGTGCAACAGCCATCCATCACTCCCCAATTCCAGCCTTTTTTTCGTAATTTTTTCATAAAGTCTTTTTAGTACATTAATGTAGTTGTGTTGATTAAAAATCTGACCACTGATGTGAGTTGGAACCTACTAATATCATGATTTTTGGCAATGATTTAGTAATCATTTACCTTGGGCGCCCAGCACTTTGATCATTTTCCACACTGTCCCTTCTCCCCGGAAACCACTTCTTCCATTCAAGCATATGTGCACTGGACAAAGTTTCATCTCCATAAGCCTCGGTTAATGTTTGAGAAAAATGTTTTCTTGGCTGATTTCTTAAGTTTCATAAGATACTTGATGTTGATTTAACATTTGTACGGCAGAATTCATTTGTACGTGTTCACTCAATGATGCAGTTCTCCTAATTGGCGTGATCGGTTAAGACGAAACTGACCACATGGATAGAGGAGGTGTGTGGAATGACGTCACCGAAAGAGTTATTGCCAACTCCTCTCTTTTTTTCAAGCTACACACTTAGTCTCTTTGTTGCGTCATACCTTGTAGATAGAATATGTAAATGATAACTTTTGGCGGCAAGTAACTGAATAACTGGAGTTCCAACTCATTGCTATGGAGCATTTGGTTTGGCTATAAAATAGTAGCCACCTTCAACTACTTAGAAATAATTTCCATTCAAATGTGGTTTTATCGACCCATGTAAACTATACCTTTGCCTTGAAGATATATTCACGAAGAGCATGAACTTACGCCACTAATTGACTGAGGACAGACAGTTGAATTAATGAAAGTAGGGTACCCAAATCGAAAAATATCTTTTGACATTTGGGTCAGTGTGATACCATCATTCGACGATGTTAGTAAGAATTGGTGAAATATGGTCATACAGAACTCCAGGAAAGTAGAGGTTGACTGAGAGCGACAATGACAGACGGGTTGCTTGATCGGTATTCATAGTCCCTGATGTGATATCATTAACATGTCGCTGTGCCTCCTCCTTGGGTTGGTTGAAGCGAAGATCTCGCTGATCGTTGAGGTTCCCAAGGTGAGGGGGGATCCGAATGATGTAGGGTTTCATACGCTATTAAGTCGGACACGAAATGTTGGCCAATAGATTCACTTTTATTAATTTAAGCGTTAGAAATAAGTACATGATATGTAGATCAAACAAAAATGAATAACAAGAAGTGACGGGTACTTATCTGAAGTGACATGTAACCTCTGAGATTTGTCAAAGACAAACTTGTAATACTTTCCAATAACTGAACGACTGAAATTCCGGATAATAATTCTGGAATAACCGACTGCAATTCGGTCGTTACTATCGCAGTCATAATGTCCATACACACACACAATAGTTATTCTCTATCTCATTCATCATCTATATTCTTATTCGCTATGAAGTTCGGATACGGAATGGAGTTGCTCTACCACACAATGCCAATGCGGCTGGATGAAAAATCCCGAGTCAGAGAGGATAGACCTCACAGATAGCCAATTGTTACAAACACACAATACGCCTATTCTCCAGGTTATAAGTGATTGCATTGTCCGTTGATTGAAGACTCAATGAATGGTGGCTGAATTCAGGGAGATGTCTTTCGTTGTAGTAAACTGCCAGGGGTCTCTCCAGTGGCATTCCACTTGGAATCTCACAGACTGGAGTAAAACTGTTTTCGATGATGAGCCCTGTTTCAAATTAAAGAACCCGAAGAATAGCGAAAATGTGTACGGAGATATGCAGGTATCAAGTGTCCCCAACAGCTCAAAAACTGGGAATAGGATACGAAGTTACATTTTTTTCAGTTACATTTTTTTCAGTCATACGAAGTTACATTTTTACATTTGTTTCAGATCCGAACTCTTTTGATTGCTATCCGTAGCATCCTTAAGGTATCCGACTGGGTACGGCGACAATTTTCTGAAATATAACTAGGGATTGCAATATCGGACCAAAAGTTCAATACCGGTATTCGGTATTTCTTAAAACTTAATACCAGGATATCGGTTTTAATACCTGTATTAGAAATTTTAGAAAAAAAAAAAACCACATGTGTGTTTATTTGTTTTACTTGCCAGTTTTATTAGAGAGTGTAAATATCACAAGAAATAATTTGTAACTTATAAATTATAACTGTATATAAGGAATCACACAAAAAAAATAAAGGAACATTTTATTTATTTAAATCACAAAAAGTGCAAATATTACTATCATTTTACCTATAATGTCATCCAAATTATCTCTTTTTTTAAATAATCTAAAATCCCTGACGTTTTGGGCTTAGAAACTGTGCTTGAATTTCTACCTTCATCGCAGAGTCTTCCTCTTTAACAAATTTATAACATGTTTCTTTTTTTAACGTGTATGGAGTCCACTTGTATTTCCTCAATTCACTCTAATAACTCTAAAACACTTTTTACATTGGGCCATTATATCCCTTTTATCGTATAAATAATGAAACCAAATCGAAGTATTATCAACTGATTTATCATGTTCTGTAAAGTTAAATTGAATCGATTTACAATTTCTTATTAAAGATACATGTAAAGGTATGTAAATGTTCTCTAGAATTTTCAAATAACTTATACCACTTTCTATCGTGCTTATGTCTGCGCAGATATTCATTCCATTTTCTAGGATTTATTTCTGTTTATGATTTTGGACTTAACAGAGATGTTGATTAAGAACTTCGATCCGACAAATTATGATCAGAATTTCAGCGGAATTCATAGACTATTTCTATATTAATTAAATTCCGAGAGAATTCGAAAAGGAATGTGAGTTAGAATCGATAACGAAAGTTAAAATTAAATATTTTACTACGCATAGACTGATATTCTAAATGAAAACTGATATTTATAATTTAAAAGAATTTTGAAGGAAATAAATATCAAATTTTATTAAGTAGATGGAATGTTTATGGATAATCGATTCCTATTTAATGTTTTATTATTACAATAAACTCTTTGAAATACTAAATACCAAAGAAAATGCCATGATTATAAAATGCATCGATATGAAATAACTATTCAATTTTCTATTTATTATGCCAGGAAAAGAAAAATTATTCTCATCTTAGAATAATTTTATTAACTCTAATCCTACTCCTATCAGTAAAATGTAAGCTTTCTCTAAATAAAACGAGTTAAACAAAAGCTGTTATTAGAATTTTGTTCATAAATTGGTAAGCCACATGAATTGGCTTTATGTTACCGATTAATTAATGTACACGTTTAAGACTCTCGATCTTTTAAAATTGAAAATGTAACGTTAATTCTATAACCTTCCAACTTTCCATTTCAAATCTAGATTACTATATTCAGTTGAATATAAAGAAATGTGCATTGCAAAAAGAATGCGTTTTATTTTTCAATATATGGAAGTTTCTCTTAAATTACTATTTGTGTCTATATTTTAGTTTTTTGGTTTCAGGGTTTCATTTTTTTGAAGAATAATATAAAATACTTCATAAGTTGGAGAACACAAGGTAACAGAAAATTAAAATTTTCAAATTATATTACAATTATTAAACTACACGTATAATTTTTATATCATTTTCTTTAAATATAAAACTTGTCCCAAAAATTTGGGCATACATTTTTCTCTAAAGAGGTATAAAACTTTGGGGAACAGATATATTTTAGTCATTGCAAAATAGTGAAATTCATCGAAAATTAGTATTATAATGTTAGAATTCAGATCAGTTTTCATTTTTATTGTTAGACAATCAAATCTAATAATCTATGATCATTATTTCGTTTCACTGAAATCACAATGTCTTTATATCAAAATAAAGATTGGATCATCACAGTTTTTCATGCATATTTTTGGGGCACATTCTTGCCTAATATAAAATTCTCCCTATTTTGAGTATATTCGAATTATGATGCATCTTTAACTAAACAATATTGCAATCGAAATATTTTAAATATATTAATATTCTACTTTTCCTCTTAGTATAAAAACAAAAATTGTTATATTTTAGGCAGTTATTGTAAAGTTCTGAAATAAATACATCGAAAATATATAAAATGTCATGTTATGATCAGTATTTTTTTTTAAAATTCTTGTCAAGCAAAGTTCGTATTCTATGATTTTCATTTCATTAAAATAAAGAGATCAGGAAACTGAAAGTCATGGTTTTTCATGCATATTTTCTGTGGTGTACTGTTATCTTACAAACACTAGTGTGCAAAACTTAAGCAACTTTTCAGATTGTGTGGTAATTCCGAAAAAGAATCAGCTGGTCGACATGGAATTTGTACTAAAGAAGCATAATGTAGTACTTACACGTCTACGAAAGCATAGTAGCTAAAAAATTAATTGTACGCACGCGTTATGGAATAAGACAGAATGGCGCTATTAAAAAATTTGGTCTGATTATGAGGAAAGATAACAAACCAAAGTTGATTAGCGAGGGATATGGTCCCCTAAATGCAATGATTGCATGATGCCGTCTTTTCATACTCAATACAAATTATACAGTAGTTCTTCCTGAGGAAAGAGATGCCAATTTTCAAGGAGCACCTGTTTCACCTGTCTGGTGTTCTCTGGAGGCTACAATCCTGCTTCCAGGCGTCTTCCCAAAGTATACCATACATGTTCTATGGAATTTAAATCTGGAAAGCACGATAACCAATCCATTATGCAGATATGACGCACATTCTAGAAGCTCTTCAAGAGCACAGTTCTTACTGTCCAAAACGCACGAGGTGCATTGACGTCAACAAATGGTATCTCGGAACAGACGCACGCGTGGGAGGATAATTTAATCTCTTTAACGATCTACGGCAGCGGCCGCAGAGAAACGTTGCTCAGACTAAAAAGACTCTCGTTAATTAGCAGAACGTGACTCCATTGATTGATATCCGGCCGTTGTGTTCTTGGCACCACTGTAATCAGTGCCGTTGATAGGCTGCTTTGAATGGTATTCAGAATTTAAGACCAAGAGTGAACAGGTCATCTTTATGCAGATGTCTGGCCACAGTAAACTGTGAAAGCTGTCTCTCGGTTGCTGTATACAGCTGCTGAGCAATGTTGCATCTGTCTGATTCCGGTATCTTTTCGCCGAACGATATACCAGTCATCACTTGCCCTTGTTTTCGTCGGCCGACTACCGCTTATCTTTCGTACTGCTGTAGCTATCATTTGGCAAACTCTTTCCAAGCTCTTGAAATAACACTTTTATCAATTCCAAACTCTTGTGTAACACTCGTCATGCTACACCTCTCTTCAGACTTGCTGTTCATTCTATCACGTGTAAAGGCATCGTAATTTTTCTTGTAGCCAATATGATTTCACTTTCCCTTGCAAGAGATATTTGGAAATGCGTCTTTCTTCCTTTTTAAAAAAAGTTGCCTTTTCACTGAGTGCGCACATTCCACGGGTTTGCATGCCTTGACGTCCCTGTTGTTATCATAGTGCCGATGTTTGCATATTCAGCTTTTTTCCACTGAGCTAATTTTTCAACTGTACGAGTCTAAAAAAGCCCTTTTGAAGAATTTTATGGTTATATATTGAAGAACAAATTTTTTGCTTAAAGGTTTTGCACGCTAGTGTATTATTAAGCTCTTCCTATCACAAATTTTGTTGTACGTAGTATTATCCAAAAGTTCGGGGACAAGGTGTAAAACACCTTACCCTGAATAGTCCACAACACTGAAGCACATACATCTTCAAAGTAGTTCCCTTGGGCAACGAAACACTTCTGCCAGCGTTTGTATAACTTCTGGAAGAATAGTTGGAAGCCATTTTTCTCATCCTTCCGTAAGGCCTACTGCGATGCTGCTTTTACGTCATCTGAAGACACAAAACGGTATCCATGAAAATGTTTTATCATTGATAGAAACAGGTAAAAGTCACACGGGACTAAGTCTGGTGAATAGGGGGGGGGAGTGGAAGCACGTTGTTCTTTGGAGAGCAGTGACGCACACAGGAATTTTTCAAGAGAAGGGAGGGGGGGGGGTGTCCAGAGTCGGAAGTCCGCCATTCTCGTATCTTGCACCAATGCGCCGCCCAACATATTCTGTCGATTTTGGGGAACAAAAAACATTAAAAAACTAATTAGTGAATGAACAAATAGCATAATTTAACAAAGTTAATTATAAATAACAAATACTTTTTTAAATTTCACGTACTATATATATAGGATTATAATCAATTGGAAAAAAAATCAAGGGTTTCGGGGGGGGGGAGGTCCAGATCTGGAGCTCCCTTTGTGTGCACCACTGTTGGAGAGTCTTTCCATTATCACTCATGGACCCGCTGTGTTCGGCACTGGAAACCGGCACCCGTAAGGAAAAGACAGTGGCATGGTTTGGTCACTCTTGGTCATTTCTTATCTTCCGGCATCACGAGCCACCCACTCACCCTTTTGCAAATTAGTACAGTACATTAATGAAATCGTTTGTATAACGTATACATTATTGTATGAACTGTTTTTAACTAGTTAATTATCATCCTTTCCAACGCTTATCACTTTACTATCTATTAAACATCCTTATTTTTTGCTGTCTTTGTTCTTGTACAATAAAGACTTTTTTCGAGCTTTGATCATCGTAAAATCATTAATCACATCTTTGTAATCAATCTCCATTGTAATATCATTTTGAGTGCATAGTAACATCAAACTCTTAAGGTTTTCTTTTTCCATAGAAGGTTTCATTACAACCTTTTCTCTGTTAAGGGCAGAAATGCTTCTCTCATGACTCTCTAGGCGGTGATACATTAGCTGCAAATTTAACTTTCTTTTTTTTTCGTCCTTTAATTTTTGTACACCCCCCCCCCCTCACATCTTTTGCGCTCTAGGCATGTACCTAGCGTGCCTAAGCGGAAAAGCGGTCCTGAGGAACAATTACATCGGTGCCTTATCTACAAATGAAGAATACACAGCAATCGAAGTTACTTAATTGGCATGATGAAATCCCGAAGCAGATTATACGCTTCTTTACCATTCCTTTGTAACTGTTGACAAGTCATCGGCGATGTAATTGAAAAAATACATTTTAAGACCAAGATTCTTTCTGACTACGACGTTATATTCCACATACTAAAGCCTTTGTTGGTTGAACATTATGAGATTCTTAATGGTGGATTATTATAAAAAAATACACCAAAGTCTCCTTTGATGCCTGTACGTTTTCTGGCAAGCAGTATTCCACTATGATTTATGCATTTTCTCTGAGGAGTATTTGAATTGGGAATCGTTACTTCGACAGTGTTTATAATAGCATCAGTGATATATATTAAGCCCAGAATCATGTATCAACCTATTATGAACTATTGCACTGCTATAATTGCTGACCATATGAATGCATTTTAATCTTCCTGGTAGAAACGGTAAAGATGTAAGCTTATCTCATACCATGCCGTTACGTAGATATCTATCTACCTCAAAATTTAACATTGGGGGAAAAGACAAATACCCAACGGTCCGTCCAAAGGAATGAAAGATTTTCCTGGATGCTTAAAAATATTTTCTCATTTGGCTTGAGCTCTCATATCGAACAGCCTAATCTCCGTTAAACTGTGCGATCTTTTAACATTATCATGTCCTCAGAGTTAACATTATCATGTCCTCATTGAGAATTGTGTTAGTCACCGAGCAAGAAAAGTCATGGAGCTGGTATTTGATTGACTAAATGATAAAAATCGTTTGATGATATGGCAGAAAAATATACCGTTAAAGATACTATTCAAATAGTGCTGGAATTTGTATACATTTGTGACCACGCTTTCTAGTTTTCGTAATACTCTCTAAAATTGTCTTAAAAATGATGAAGGATTTGGGTATCCATTAAGGCACAAAGAAATGTTTCCATTAGCGAGAGAGGGTAAAGTTCTCCTACATCCAACATGAAGCTGAAAACGGGGAGGCATTCCATCGATCTACTGTATAATGTTAGACTCGGCACTAAAGTATATTATAGCACTAAGTAAAGTATAATATTAAAGCTTTGAGGGTGGATCCATAGGTTCCTCCAAGGTAATTTTCGATGCAATACTAATGCTACAAAACGAATGCTAGTTGAGCTTTTAAGAGTCCCACTAAGTAAGTACTCGTCTGATAGGAGGAAACTCATTTTTGCTTCCTGTTTGCAGAGAAATAATTGTGAAAACTTGGTCCCTGGCGTACTTCGAAATGGATAATCCGAATCTGGTATCCAATCTGAGAAATAACTGTAACTTTGCTGAGTAATTCAGGGCGACTGTTATGAATGAGAATGAGACTTTAGATTTTGAGTTTGATGTAGAATGCAATTATGAGTTGTATAACGAACGGATTTTCACTTACCGCCATTTTCCATGCTAGGCTTAGGAACACTGTGGAAGTATTTCGAAATAAAAAGCTGTATAGAATATATATATAACTGAAGATTATTACTGAACACTATTGAATTCACAAGTCGACTTTTCATGTATATTTACTCCACACACACACTCATGCCTTTACATGTAGGATAAAAGAAAAACATTACACTAAAACATAATCGCAAGAATGGCGACCAGTACAACCGAATCATCCGAATGGAATGTCGTTTTCCCCCGAAATCACTCCGGATACTAGAAAACCAAGTCCAGTTCGTGGCGCCATCTCTGGACGGCGAAAGGAGTCAACTATTCTTAACATCCTCCGGGGGGCGGGAAGATGTAGTCGATGGTGGTAGGGGCAAGACTGCAACTTGAGAGACTGGTCTTGTCATGACTCCACGTGAAGTCTGTATAGTGACGACACGGCATATTCCGTCAGCTCCAGGATGTGTGGCCACAATCCTTCCGGGAGTCCACCTGGTGCTGAAAGAGGCTGGGTTCTTGATTAGGACGAGGGATCCTACCGTGAAGTCTTTCTGGCCCTGCATCCATTTGGTTCGGGACTGCAAGGTGTTGAGGTAGGAGAGCTGCCAGCGAGACCAGAACATCTTTTTCAACTTCATCAGAAGAGACCACCTAGAATGAAGACTCAAGGATTGGTTAGTGAGACTGTGATCAGGGAGTTCAGCAAGGGACACCCGATAAGAAAGTGTCCGGGTGTTAACACCTGGAGATCCTTAGGGTCTGATGATAGCGGATAAAGAGGACGTGAATTTATGCACGCCTCGATTTGGCACAGGATTGTAGCTAACTCTTCAAAGTTCAGCACAGCCGCTTTTAAGGTTTTGAGCAAATGATGCTTTGTGAGTTTGACTGAGGCTTCCCACACACCTCCGAAATTTGGTGCATATGGAGGAATGAAGTGCCACTGAATGTTTTTGCTTGACGAATAGTCCTGGACATTAGAGTTGTGAAGTAATTTAAACAAGTCCTTCAAGTAAGCTGAAGCACCAACGAAATTTGTACCGTTGTCAGAATAAATGTCTGATGGATAGCCACGGCGTGACACAAATCGACGCAGTGCTGACAAAAATGCTGCTGCTGATAGCGAAGATACGAGTTCAAGGTGCACTGCTTTAGTACACATGCAGATGTAAGATTTGAAGTTGCTGGTCTTGCGAGTATGTTGGCACTTTGTCGTGATAGGTCCAGCAAAGTCAATGCCTACCTTTTCAAAAGCACGACAAGGGGTGATTCGTTCGATGGGTAGATCACCCATCATTTGAGAGACTGGCTTCGCTACAAGCTTAAAACAGTCTACGCAGTTGTGTAGTTCTTTTCTGACAGCTGATTTACCATTAGGTATCCAAAACTGCTGACGAATGAGGGATAAGACTAGTTCCTGCCCAGCATGGAAATTGACCCTATGAAAATGTCTAATGATTAGACTTGTAAAGTGATTATTTTTTGGTATGAGCATAGGATGCTTTTGTTCAAATTTAAGAGTTTGTTGGAGACGAAGACGTCCTCCACACGAAGAATTCCCTCAGAGTCAAGGAATACATTCAAAGACTGAAGGTTGCTAGATTTGGGAAGAGGCTTGTTACATTTCAAGAGATTAAGTTCTGTATGGTATTCTCCATTTTGTAACAATTTGACTACCTTTTTGATTGAGGTTTCTAACTCATGTGTATATAAAGGCCCAGTAACTTTGGACACTGATTTGGAATTATGGTAGAATCTGAATATCCATGCAACAGTCCTAATTACTTTCATGTATGAGGAAAACTTATCCAAGAAACTAAGAGAATTATCAACACCAGTTGAAAGAACAACAGAGTCACTTAATGATTCAGACTGATCAATAGGAACAAGTGGAACTGGCTGTTCAGAGAAAGGAAGAAATGAATTGGAAGAAGGATGGAAATCATGAAGCCATTTTGGACCAGTTACCCACTCTGAATTTTCAAGAAGTTGTTTCGGGTAGAGGCCTCTTGTTGCCCAATCTGCCGGGTTTAATTTTCCCGGAATGTGATGCCAAGATTCTTTTGAGGTTAGTGTGTGAATTTTCCCAACCCTGTGTTGCACAAATTGATTTCCTTTTACAGGTGGGTTATTTATCCAACTCAGTGTAATTGTTGAGTCACACCATAAATAAGTATCGTGAGTGATGTTAAGAGATCTCTTAAATGTGTCTAGAAGTTCAGCCAGAAGCAGAGCACCACAAAGCTCTAACTTAGGTAATGATATTGTTTGTACAGGTGCCACACGAGTTTTTGAAACCATTAAGAATAAGTGTGGCGAATCAGAAACAACACGTAAGTATATTACGGCTGAATATGCCTTTGAGGAGGCGTCACAGAACCCATGAATTTCACAGTGTTTAGCATTTAGTGTTTGAACATATCTGGGAACTTTTATTTGTTTGAGGCATGAAATTTCTGCTTGAAACCGATTCCATCTATTTAGAATGTCTGATGATATCTCATCATCCCAGTCAAGCCCTGCCTTCCACAGGTCTTGAAGAATAATCTTTAAAATTATAGTTGAGGGAGAGACAAACCCCAGAGGATCAAAGATGCGTGCGATGATTGATAGCATCTGTCTCTTTGTGGATACCTGATCGGGTAAGACTGCTCTTACTCTAAAGGAATCTCGTTTAGATCCCAGAATAAGCCAAGAATTTTCTGGGTGGACTCATCATCAAATGAATGTGAGGAAATATTTGTCTTTAGACTGTTTGGTAAGTCTGACAAAACCTCTGGATGAGTGCATGACCATTTTCGCAGCTCAAATCCACCGGCTGACATTAAATTTTGCAGTTCGTGAACAATTTTCCTAGCCGAGTCCAATGAGTCAGCACCGGCTAACAAATCGTCAACATAGAAATGATCTTTTGCGAGCTTAGCTGCCTGTGGAAAACGATGTTTTTCATCCTCACATAATTGTTTCAAAGTTCGGATGGCAAGAAATGGGGCACAAGATGTACCATAGGTAACTGTATTTAATTTGAAAATCCCTAATGGTTCCTCTGGAGACTTCCTCCAAAATATTTGTTGAAAGCATACATCATCTTGTGATATTAATATCTGTCTATACATTTTTGCAATGTCAGCAGAAAAAGCAATTGGGAAGAATCTGAATTTAAGTAAAGTTAGAAAAATGTCTGACTGTAGTTTTTTACCAGTCAGCAGAATGTCATTCAAAGAATTTCCATTTGTACTTTTGAATGAGCCGTCAAACACCACCCTTAATTTGGTTGTGGAACTATTATCATTAATCACACCATGATGTGGTAAGAAATAATGTGGAGATTTTACATCTGATGCGAGAGGCGTCATGTGACCAAGGTTTTGGTATTCCTCCATAAATTCTGTGTATTGTTCCTTTAATTGATTATTAGAGTGAAGTTTTCGTTCAAGAGAATAGAATCGTTTTAATGCACCCTCCTTACTATCTCCAAGACTTGAATCATCTCTAAATGGCAGTTTTAGAATATATCTACCATCCGCATTACGAATATGAGAATTTACGAATATAGACTCACATAGCTCATCCTCATCCTTTGACGGAATTTCCTTAGGAACAGATTCAAGTTCCCAAAATTGTTTCAAAGAATGGTCTATGTTTAAAAGGGTGTGACAGATTAGGGATGAATTTTGATTATATGGTGTAATTTATGGTACCTGACAATAAATGACCTAATTTTGTTGGCAATGCTGATGGGGTACCTTTGGGTCCCATTATAGGAGTCCCTGAAATTATTGTCATAAAAACATCAGCACCTAGAAGAATGTCTATTTCATTTTCAATATAAAACGTTGGATCAGCAAGAGTTAGATCTTTGATATGAGGCCACTCATGATATTTAATTGGAAAGTTTGGCATAGCTGAAGTGACTTTCGAGACTAACAAAGCTTTTACTTGAAATTTATCAGAGGAAACACAAGAAAAAAATTCCAAGTTTGTCGAATATAACGAAGTTTCAGCAAATGTTTCATTTACACCTACTAATCTATGATTGGTGTGTTTTAATGGCAATTTTAAGCGATCAGCACATTGCTTGGAAATCAAAGAATTTTGAGAAGCATTGTCTATCAAAGCACGGCAAGTTATTTGTTGACCATGTTTAGATTTAACATTTATTAATGCTGTGGACAACAAAACGTGACCTTCTGCCAATTGTGTGCAATTGTTAGACACTGTCACAACAGAATTTGCTTGAGTATCTGCTGAAGGACTGACTGAATATCTGTGTAATAATGTATGGTGTCTTTCAGAACAGTTTTTACAAGAGAATCCTATTCTACATGTGTCAAGCCTGTGGTTACTCCTCAAACAATTGGTACATAAATTATTGTTCCGTACCACTTGCCATCTTTCATTTACATTCATAGAATTAAAAGTTGGACATTTGAATAAGGCATGGCTTTGACAACATAGAATGCAATTGTTACTTTGACCTACATCTAATTTACCCCTGATTTTACTTGGTTACATTTGACAACAGTAGTATTTACATTTGATTTGTTAAATGAATTTAATGGTTTAACATTACCTTTCTTAATGTCAGGTTTTACAAAGTTTAACTCATTCAGACCACGAGCTTCTCTTTCAATGAAAACTCTAAATTCCTCAAGAGTGGGAATTTTATTAGTTTCCAAAGATAATTCCCACCGTTGACTAATACATGCATCCACTTTTGAAATGAGAAAATTTATTATGATCAACTCTGTTAATGAATTTGTTTCTAAATCCAAAGTTTTTAAATTTCGAATGACTTCATTGCAAATATCTATTATTTCCAAAAGCAATTTTGAAGTATTTGCCCTGGATATCTTAATACTAAA